>LGRX02013886.1:0-10732 GCA_001247695.2 Cymbomonas tetramitiformis
GGGGCGGTGCCAGGTGGAGCGCCGAGCTGCACATCTTGAAGGTGACGTCGGTGCGGTACACTTCAAACATTTTCCTAGCAATCGCCAGCCCTTGGGACGTCAAAGGCAGTGGGAAGAGCATGGCCAAGCTTACGCAAGAACTGGTGCCCCCATCCGCTCCATCCCTGCACACCCCCGCCTGCCCCTCGAAAGCGGCACCAAGCCTCCCTCTTGGTTCCGCTTCCGCCTCCTCTATCTGCACGGCTCCCCTTGTGAATCGGCACGGGGCTTTGTGTAGAAGGCAGGCACGAGGTGGCATTTATACGCAGAGTGCGGTGTGAGTGTGAGGGGCTTTCTACTATACCATGGGCGACGGATCTCGAACCATACAAAAAGGAACCCGGATCAGAGAAGGCTGCCGGTCATGTCCTACTCGGAGGATCAAACCATGTCACGCACCGTTTGTAGTAGGCCGACATTCCACAACAACCGTGACTGGAAGCTGCCCAGACTCGCTGAAACATCCTCCGAGTCCAGGTGGCGCTCCTGCCGAGCCCACAGACAACGCCAGGTGGCGCTCCTGCCGAGCCCACAGACGACGCCAGGTGGCGCTCCTGTCGAGCCCACAGACAACGCCAGGTGGTGCTCCTGCCGAGCCCACAGACAACGCCAGGTGGCGCTCCTGCCGAGCCCACAGACAACGCCTGAGGGAAGGGCACTCTCAATCCCGCTGATTCTCGCCGTGCCCTCCGCACGATGTGGCATTGCCACGTCAGGCGGGTGGCGCACAGTGCACTTCTGCCCCCTCTTGGAGAGTGCGATTGGCTGGAGAGCTCACACAGTGCAGAGTGCGATTGGCTGGAAACTCCCTAGAGGTACGATTAGCTGGAAGCTCACACAGTGCAGAATGCGATTAGCTGGAGAGCTCACAGAGTGCAGAGTGCGATTGGCTGGAGGACTCACAGAGTGCAGAGTGCGATTGGCTGGAGAGCTTACAGAGTGCGATTGGCTGGAGAGCTCACAGGGGAGTGCAGAGTACGGTGGCTGGAAACACAGAAATCTGATGTGGAGAGCTCACAGGTGCGATTGGCTGGAGGGCTCTGGGGGTGCCCAGGTGCGATTGGCTGGAGAGCTCACAGAGTGCAAAGTGCGATTGGCTGGAGAGCTCACAGAGTGCAAAGTGCGATTGGCTGGGTGATTGTGCGGCTTCTCGCGCTTTGCAGAGGCGCGGCTGAGCGACGCGGCGGGTGGAGCGGTGGCCTGCGATTGGCAGATGCGCTTCTTCAAGGGAATGGTGGAATACCTGGAAGAAGTCAGCCAGTACGCCTCCCGGAGGAGACCCTTCCCCCCTCCCACTGTATGGCGCCCCACCCGGTCTGCCTGGGGTGGCCGGTTGCCAGGCTGCAGGCTTGCGGAGCAGGCGCGCAGGGAGTGCGTGAGTCCGATGATGATCCGATCGATTTGCTTGTGCACCAATGATCACGACTCCGAGGACAGTCAGCAGCCTGAATAATTATTCTTGCGGTGGATGATGGATCACAGCTACGGATGACGGTGACCGCGCCAAGAAGGCAGGCACACACACAAACACACACACATCTTGGCATCACACATCACACATTTTTGGCTCGATTTTGGTTTTGGTTTTTCGGCTTGGTGGCAGGTGGTGAGCGTCACTTGGCGTAGTGTTCGAATGAATGAATTATGACTATGAGTATTGATTATGAAGGTAATCGGGCGAATGAGGGGTTTGTTTATAGTGTAAATATGGAAGGGGCGGCTGGGCAGGCGGCGGACCTGGCGGTCACGGATAGTGTAAATAATGAAAGGCGTGTTGATGGTGGGAGATCGGCTGGGCAGAGTGTAGGCCCAGCGATGGCGGCGTTGCCAGTGGGCACCCTGGTGGAGGTGTATTGGCCAGGTGAGCGCAGCTGGTATGGTGGACGGTTAGGGGGGGGGGCATCTGTGGAGGGGGCGACGGTGATTGAGTACCTTGATGGGAACCCGGAGAGAGAGGAGGTGTTCCTGGAGGACAGGCCGAGAGGCCCGGGTGATCATGACGGTTTCCTGTCCAGGCGGGGTGGTGGGCGGCGCGTCGGGGTGAAGACGGTTGGTGGCTGGAGCAGGGAGGCGGAGAAGGGCTTGCTTATGGGTTGGCGGCGGTTGCCTCGGGGGGATGTGGGCGCGGGTGCGGGTGGCGAAACTGAGGGGGTCAGCGGGGAGGACGGGGCCGGAGTGGATGGTCTGGCGGGTGGGATGGCAGTGAGCAGCGGAGAGGGTGTGGAGGGCCCTCATCTGTCACTTCGATTGGAACTGTCGGGGCGTTCGGCTGGGGTTAGCGTTGATCTTGGGAGTGGTGCTGTAGCGATGGGACAGTCGGGTGGTGAGGAGGTGAGGGTGGCGGGTGAGGGTGTCCACGGGGTAAGGTTAGGAATGAGGACGGCGGGGGCAGAGCGCAGGGCTGATGTGGCGGGTGAGGGAGGGGCTGTGGAGCCACTGAGACCGTTGGGGGGTGCCTCGGGAGGGACTAGTGGGTCGGCGCAGCTCGAGGGAAGTGGCAGGCGGAAGGTGTTGGAATTCCATACAGGGTAGTTTGCAAAAGCGAGCGTAAACTTTCATTTACAAAAGATAAACCAGTTCGTAGCTTGAAACGCCACGAACATTAGCGCCCAATCATTACTGATTGGGCAGTCTAAGTGAAAGTTCACTAATTAGAGTCTGACGTGTCACTGTCGAGTTCATAACGACTGCAGTGACACGCCTACGATGGGCCGATGAACTCTCCGGCCCACTATCAGAAGATGGGCCGTGAGCTATTACACACTGTGTGTTGCCGATGGTCATCATATGATCCAACGGCCACGATTAGTTCAGCAGATCTACAGATCTAGATCTAAGGGTTTCATAGGGTTTCTTTAGGGTTTCTTCAGGGTTTGAGCATCCTGACTACTGTACAAGGCCTAGACAGTCATGCTTTACACCAAACTGATCAGCAGGCACTGCAGATTCCAATACCCCTTCTAAAGGGTGACTGTCTAGCTAATGCCAGTTCTCGGGAATGGTGCCCCTTCAGTCTGCCACACCAGTCTTAGGGATGGTGCCCCTCCAGCTCCAGTGATACGGGGATGGTGCCCCTCCAGCTCCAGTGATATGGGGATGGTGCCCCATCAGCTCCAGTGGTATGGGGATGGTGCCCCTTCAGTCCTCATTGATCATCACGAGGCAGATTCATGACACCTAGACGTTCTCTATGTACTCGAAAGATGGGGAGTGCCAGTGGTTTGGTCATGATGTCAGAGGTGTTGTCATCTGTTCCAGTGTACAGCGCCTCTGTCTCCTTGGCCTTAATCAGCTCCCGAATGTACATATTTCTGACCTCAATGTGCTTCGACCGGGAGTTGTTCACATAGTCAGTGGCAAGATGGATAGCTCCTTGGTTGTCGCAGTACATGGGTACTGGTCTGCATATATCCACCAATGAGTCCAGCACGTTGAGAACATACTTCACTTCCCGAGCCCCCTCTGACATGGCAATAATCTCGGCTTCTGTGGTAGAGAGTGAGACGCACTTCTGAATTATGGATGAGAAGAATACTAGACTTCCACAGAGAAAGACAGCGATGCCAGACGTGCTTCTTCTGGTCATCTTGCATCCAGCATAGTCAGCATCAGTATATATAGATAGTGGCAATGTTCTGCTTGGTCCAGTACCATCATGCCCCCCTGGCACTGATGCAGTGCGCAATACCAGTTCATAGTTGATAGTGCCCTTCAGGTACCTGACGACCTGCTTCAGTGCCACGAAGTGGTCCGGGCCATATGTAGCACTGATACTGCCGCCATAATGTCAGGTCGACTGCAGCGAGCCACCCACTGCAGCTGCCCCAGAAGAGCTCGATAGGGCAAGGACCCTTTGCCGTCAGCAGGAGTCAGCGCAGTACCAGGTGACATCGGCAAGCTCGCTGGTTTGGCTTCATCCAGGCCATAAGTGTTGATCATCTGAGAGATGTAGCCAGACTGAGATAAGTATATTGTGTCACTGCCCCAGCGCACCCGGATACCCATGACCAAGTCCAGCACCCCAAGATCTTTACACGCATACTGTGAGTGGAAAGTTGTCACAAAGGTGTCATACCAAGACTTGTCATTGGTGGCCACCAGGTAATCATCTACGTAGGCCAGAATGATAACCTTGAGAGCGGCGTCCCGGATGAAGTACAGACATGGCTCCACGTCGCTCCTCTGCATCCTGGAGTCATAGCCCATGATGAAGGCATCGGAGGTGTCAAACCACTCTCTACCAGCCTGCTTCAGTCCATATACTGCCTTGAGCAGTTTGGCACATCTGTGCCCCCCATAGACTAGTCCTCGGGGAAGGCGAACATACAGATCCTCTTCAAGCACCGAGTTCAGGAATGCAGTGTCCACATCCATGTGGTAAGCCACCAGACCAAGGTTCAGGGCCAGGGTAATAACAATCCTGACCGATGACAGCTGTGTGCACGGTGCAAAAGTGTCATAATAGTCCACTCCATACTCCTGCTTGTTACCCCGCACACATATCCGGCTCTTCCTTTTCAGGAGTTGCCTGTGCTTGTCCAGCTTCACCTTGAGGACGAGGGACATGTCCAGCAGCTTCACACCAGCAGGCACATCCTCCTCGTCCATCATGAGCAAAGCCCTCTTGATCTGCACCAGTGCCTCTAGCTCATCCTGGATGGAGTTGAGCCATTCAGCACAGTCAGGTGAAGTCAGGACTTGAGAGTGACTCTTCGGCTCGGTGACTCCCTCTGGCAGCAGGGAGCTTTGCACAGTGGGTGTCACGTCAGCCTTAACACCCAGGCATGTGTGTGCAGGTGGAAATTGCACGTTCCCAGCAGGCAGGTCCATGACGGTGAAGTTGGTGAGGAGGACCACACAGTAGGGTTGAGCATGTGGTGCAATAGCGCGTCCACAAACCATGGCCTCCTCAGAGTCCCCCTTTCCAGTGATAGCACGTACCTCAGTGAACAGTGGATAGTGGGCATTGATATGCCCATATGTAGGGCAATCCCTCAGTAGTGACAGGCGCTCACTTCCTGGCTCGAGATACGAGCTCAAGCTCACCCAGCTCACGTAATCAGAGGTCTCCACCTTCACAACAGCCACCACCTCATCACTATCTTCAGGTAAGTACACACCTTGCTCCAGCACAGCAATTTCCAATAGTGTAGGTGGTGGATCTCTGTAGGGCGCATCCAGAGTGGTGGTCATGAAGTTGGTCTTGAGAGGAGTCACTGCAGACGGATCCCATGTGGTCACCACTTTGCCCAGCTTGTCCAACCTCTCAGAGAAAGTGACCATGCCAGAGTTGACCACCTTACCAGACTCAGGATCATACAGGAGGTAGGCGAACGAAACCTCAGAGTGCCCCACATACCTGAGCTCACGTGCTCGGTTACTGAGTTTATGCTCACGAACCGTGGGGTCAATGAAAGGGTATGCCATACACCCAAACACCCACAGCTGTGACAAGTCCGCGTGCTTCTGCTGGATGAGGTAGTAAGCTGAAGTCCAGCCAAGGGACTTTCTGAACACACGGTTGAGGATGTGCACAGCATGTCGGGTGGCCAAGGGCCACATCTCCACACCAAAGCCAGAAGTCAGTAAGAGAGCTCTGGCCATAGCTTGTATATCTCGGTGTGACCTCTCCACCCTGGCCTGGTTCTCGTGCAAGTACGGGGAACCATGCCGCTGCTCAATACCATGTTGCTCGCAAAATGTAGCAGTCTGCCCAACAATCATGGTACTATCGCCATCAGTGTGAAGTACCATGTGGTAGTCACTGGACAGGCCCATGGTGCTCCTCAGGCGCCTCACCTCCTCCAGGTATAGCTTGAAGGCCTTGAGGTAGTCTGAATTGAGCTTGAGAAAGAAGATGCAAATCCAGGTTGTAGAGTCATCAACAAATAATGCGAACCACCTGTACCCCCCAGCGCTGATCCTGAATGGTCCACATGTATCCGACCATACAAGATTTCCCAGCTCTGCAGATAGTACCCTGCCTGTAGGCCTCGTCGATGGTATGATGGCCTTGGTCAGCCTGCAGGCTATGCACCGCTCGGGGCAGTGTTGTACAGGGCTGCAAGAGTATTGAGCTTCAGTGATGCCCATGGGGACGTGCTGGGCGAACATGTGATCCACTGACTTGTCACCCACGTGTCCAAGTCTCACATGCTGCAGCATCTTCATGTCAAGCTGCTCCTCCGTGTGCGAGTCCTTGAACAACACCACCACTGGCCACTTGGTGTCCTCGATCCATACCCGATCTTCTCCACAAGGCTCCAGGTTGGCCACGTTGTAGCATGATGCCTTCGGTGCAGAGAAGATCTTAGCACCAGCCGGGTGCTCATGAATAATATTGAAGCGAGAGGTCAGGCTTCACCAACTCGCTGTGACCCATTTAGGCAATATGAACATAAATTTGGTGTTGGGAGGATCTCTGTCAAAGTCGGCCAGGGCCTTCTGAAGACACTTCAGAATGATGTCATGGTCGAAGGGCGGGTTCCCATAGCAATGCCTGCCAGCCCAATCATTGACAAAACATGTGTCAGCTAGGGTGCAATAATCATCCAGGATATGGTTGTCATCGGAGGAAAATAGCTCCAGGAGGAAAGGACCATGAGTGGTGAAGTGAGGCTTGGTGTCCTGAAACTTCCAGTCAAAATGGTCTCGTCGATCATCAGTATGCTTGGCAGCACAGGCTAGATGGGTGTCCAAAGTCTCATAGGTATCCTCATGCATAATATACTGGTTGCCTGGCAAAGGAAAACACGGCCCCCCCTTTGGACACAGCTCTGGCCCCAAAGTCCACAAGGAAACCCGCATCCTCGAGCACCACCACCGACAAGAGGTTGAAGGGTTGTCCAGGTATGCAGTGTGTACCAAGAAGCTGTAGCTCAACCATGCGCCCAGACTTCACATCCCTCTTGGCAAAGGTAACAGAGCCACTGCCAGAGGAGCACACAGACTGACTCTGCACCACGCTGAAGGTCTCACAGACCTCAGTGTCATAGTCCGCATTGAACACCTGAATAGAGTTGAAAATGTGCTTGGTGGCACCACTGTCCAGAACAGCACACTTGCCCACAGTAGATCGAGAGCCAACACCGCCAGCACTCGCACCACACGCCATCTGAGCATGGCGACCATCAGCAGGGCAGTACATACCACACGCCCAAGCATCAGAGGGCATCTGACCATCCACCTCACACGAGTCAGAGTCCAAGTCCAAGCCTGTGATGAGGTCATCGAAGTCATCATCACTGTGGTCTTCATAGTAGTCACCAGGGACTAGAGCCACAGAACAGAGGCGGTTCTTGTGAGGCGGACGGAATAGTCCAGAGGCCCAATCATCAGAGGGGATACCACCCACTCCTTCATAGGGCTGCCCAAGGTGCATATCCTCTTCCTCGTCAGAGTCAGAGGCACTTTCCAGATCTGGCATAGTATCCGAAGCATAACCATCATCAGAGGAGCCATCAGGGGAGGAGCCAGAGTCCCACTCTTCTGCCACAGACCAGTGAGGCGGATGGAATAGTCCAGAGGCCCAATCATCAGAGGGGATACCACCCACTCCTTCATAGGGCTGTCCAAGGTGCACATCTTCTTCATCATCAGAGTCAGAGGCACTGTCTAGATCCGGCATAGAGTCTGAAGCATAACCACCATCAGAGGAATCCAGTGCAGCCACAATCGCAGAATCACCTCGGTCTGCAGAGACATCACCATGATCAGAAGAATCCCAGAGTCATAGCCACCCTGGTCTGAATGGTCATCACCACAATCAGAGCCAGAATCTGAGTAATCAGGCCAGGCATCAGTCCCCCACCCCCCATCGAGGAAGAGCATGCCGCCAAAGTCCTCCACAGCTTGTATCAATGCCCTCGTGGCCTCTCCGAGCCCAGATTCCCAGCTTTGCAAATCCACTAGGGAGGTGGGCACCATGACAGGTTCAAGCTTAAGCAACATGTCCATATGCTCGGTCACCTGCCTGATGACATGGAGCTGGCAGAGAATCTTCTTGACACTGACAGTATGTTCAACACCACGGGGAAGAGTAGTGCCTCTGTCGAGTATGTGCTGAGCACGGAGATATACCTCCATCGACCCAGCCATCATGACAGTGTGCCAACGCTGCAAACCAGGCTTGAACCAGAGCTGTCTCGGGGAGATCTGATGAGTGTCACCCAGGTGCTGATCACGTCCACCATCCCACCGGGCTTGAGTCCTCTCCAGGCGAGCCTTGTCGGGGAAGAAGGCAGTGATGACATCAATGTAGACCCAAGAGTCATATATCGGCACAATGTTAGCACGGTTGTGACGGTTGAGCAGAGAAGCATGCTTGTTGGGGACATAGCAGTGGGGCTTCTTCTTGGACCGTCGAGGAGAGTGCTGCTCTGAAGATAAGTCCACACGAGGTGCACACATCGTGCCCTCACTGCCCATAGCACGCTCACCAGCAGTGCCAGACACAGCGACCTCTGGCTCACACACCTCTGTCAGAACAGAGTAGTAATTGAAGACGGGGAGTACAGAGAACGGAGGCTCCACGGGTACAGAGCCTCGCCCAGATATCCAGGGCTGGCATGGGGCTGGGCTAGGAGTCAGTGACCCAGAGATGCTAGAATTACCAGTCTCAGTTAGCCCAGAGTTCAGGTCAGAGTGTTCACCGTCTGGCGATGAAGATTCCACCGGCACAGAGCTTCGACCACACGTCGATAGCTGGCACGAGGCTGGGCAAGGAGTCAGTGAGTCAGAGATGTTAGAATTACCAATCTCAGTTAGCCCAGAGTGCATCCCCTGCGTACTGGCATATATGTCCTCACCAGTCTCGTCCAGACCAGGGTGCAAGTCAGATGGACTAGCCTCTCGAAGAGCAAACAGAACCTCACCACTTTCCTCCAGGCCAGGATAAAGCTCAGACTGCCCAGCTGCAGCACCAAGATGCTCACCAGGCTTCAGTAAGCTACCATGCTTCTCGTAGTCTGCAACTCTCTTAAGAATGGCCGTTTTGGTAGCTGGAGAAGCCTTCTTGAAGAACGCCTCCCGCTTCTCAACGTTCTTGATGAAACAGTCTTTAGAAGGATGTCCACGCCTGTGACAGACGGGGCAGGGGACCTTGACGGCCAGTCGTTGCCGTTTTAATTCCTCCTGCTTACGCCTGTCATCAGCAATAGCACCAGCAGTCTCAGATTCAGATTTGTCGTCGGTGTGGTGCACTGCATGGGCAGTGTGCGTCACAGCAGCGCGCGGGCCAGTATTGTGTCGTAATGAGATGTTACTTGGTCAGACAGCACGTCCGCAGTAGGGAGGGACTCGACCATGAACTTGGCCTTGAGGAGCATATAGTCGGGGTGCAGTCGCACAATAGCCATAGCAGAGTACATGGTTTCAACCGTCTCCATACAGAGAGGTTTACCAGAAGGCGTAACGCGCGTGTTCATGGAGTACTCGTGTATACGCCGAAGAGTCTCCTTCGCTTCCAGAAACGTCGAAAGAGGAGGAGCAAGGTTCGAAAGTTGATTAGGCAGTAAAAACAGCTTATCCACCTAGTTAATGAAATAGACGACACCAGTGTTGCGTCGTAATTTGGATAGCGCAAGCCAGGCTCCGTGACCGTCAGAGTACAGCTCAAAGCTGCGAATGACAGCGTTCGCAGTGCCAGTGGCAACGCGACAGAGGAAGTCATAAAATAGCTGATTCGCTTCCTCAAGATAGGACTCTTCCCCCTTCAGCACATGAAGTGGAGTTAATTCCGAAAGCAATAGCGCCAGAGAAGGGTGACGCAGAGAAGGACGAATTTTCGCAAGCCACTCGTCCCAAATTCCTTCCTGGTCAGAATTCTTGCCAGAGAAGTGCGAGTCCGCGGAAAGTCCCTTAGTCATATCAGAAAGACCTGGTAAAGGCCGTCGCCCACCAGCGAGCGACGAATTGGAATGCTGGTCCACAGGGACAGCGGGGCGGTGACCTGTCTGATTAAGGCCGTGGAGCTCGCAGAGTTGAGCACCCATAGTCCTAACCATGTCCGTAAGCGCCGAGATTTGCTCTTGTTGGCTACTCAGCGCAATAGCATTATCCTGCAAAGATGGTTCGCCCGGCTTCTCCTCAGACGCTGGTACGCCAAGGCCAGGATTAGACGGCGGGGTCACCTGACTTCTGCCTCTTCCCATAATGAATTTGCGTACCCGCAGCGGAAATTAGCGTGATAAACAAAATAGAACGCACTTACAAAGTAAGTGGGCCCATAACCTGTTGGAATTCTATACAGGGTAGTTTGCAAAAGCGAGCGTAAACTTTCATTCACAAAAGATAAACCAGTTCGCAGCTTGAAACGCCACGAACGTTAGCGCCCAATCATTACTGATTGGGTAGTCTAAGTGAAAGTTCACTAATTAGAGTCTGACGTGTCACTGTCGAGTTCATAATGACTGCCGTGACACGCCCGCGATGAACTCTCGGGCCCACTATGCCGATGAACTCTCAGGCCCACTATCAGAAGATGGGCCGCGAGCTATTACACAATGTGTGTTACCGATGGTCATCATATGATCCAACGGCCACGATTAGTTCAGCAGATCTATAGATCTAGATCTAAGGGTTTCATAGGGTTTCTTTAGGGTTTCTTCAGGGTTTGAGCATCCTGACTACTGTACAAGGCCTAGACAGTCATGCTTTACACCAAACTGATCAGCAGGCACTGCAGATTCCAATA
>LGRX02013889.1:0-26956 GCA_001247695.2 Cymbomonas tetramitiformis
GGGCAAAACGGTGCTAAAGTTTTCGAAGAATGTATGCATGAATAACCCCAAAAACAAAATGAATGGGGCAAACCGGTGCAAAAAATTTCGAAGAATGTTTGCAGCAATAACCCAAAAAACAAAATGAATGCCGGGCAAGCCGGTGCTAAATTTTTCGAAGAATGTATGCATGAATAACCTTAAAAACAAAATGAATGGGATAAACCGGTGCTAAATTTTTCGAAGAATGTATGCATGAATAACCTAAAAAATAAAATGAATGGGGCAAGCCGGTGCTAAATTTTTCGAAGAATGTATGCAAAATAAAATGAATGGGGCAAAACGGTGCTAAATTTTTCGAAGAATGTCTGCATGAATAACCCAAAAAATAAAATGAATGGTGCAAAACGGTGCTAAATTTTTCGAAGAATGTATGCATGAATATTACATTCCACACATAATATAGTGAAGTTTAGTCAACTTTGAAATTCGCATCCCATTGTCAAAACCAGCTTTTGTATAGACTCTGAAAGAATTAGACACAAAAAAAAAAACGTCGCCAGCTTTGACAATCGTGTACGATTGTCAAACCCAGCTTTTCTACAGACAAGAATTAAAAAAAAAAAAACGTCGCCAGCTTTGACAATCGTATACGATTGTCAAACCCAGCTTTTCTACAGACTCAAGAATTAGACTTAAAAAAACGTCGCCAGCTTTGACAATCGTATACGATTGTCAAAGCTGAGTGCGAGCCTGCCGTAGTCGCAAGCTTTGACAATCGTATACGATTGTCAAAGCTTCGGAGTCCGAGCCTGCCGTAGTCGCAAGCTTTGACAATCGTATACGATTGTCAAAGCTGAGTCCGAGCCTGCCGTAGTCGCAAGCTTTGACAATCGTATACGATTGTCAAAGCTGAGTGCGAGCCTGCCGTAGTCGCAAGCTTTGACAATCGTATACGATTGTCAAAGCTGAGTCCGAGCCTGCCGTAGTCGCAAGCTTTGACAATCGTATACGATTGTCAAAGCTGAGTCCGAGCCTGCCGTAGTCGCAAGCTTTGACAATCGTATACGATTGTCAAAGCTGAGTCCGAGCCTGCCGTAGTCGCAAGCTTTGACCGGTCCCCTGACTCACGCGTGACAATCGTATACGATTGTGAAGCTTGGGCACTAGGTCCGGCCCCCTGACTCACGCGTGACAATCGTATACGATTGTGAAGCTTGGGCGCTAGGTCCGGCCCCCTGACTCACGCGTGACAATCGTATGATACGATTGTCAAAGCTGAGTCCGAGCCTGCCGTAGTCGCAAGCTTTGACAATCGTATACGATTGTCAAAGCTGTGTCCGAGCCTGAGGCCGTAGTAGTCGCCAGCTTTGACAATCGTATACGATTGTTAAAAGCTAGTCCGAACCTGCGGTCGTGGTCAGTTTTGACAAACGTGCACGATTCTCAAAACTGTGTCCGAGCCTGGCGTAGTCGCTGCCTTGTTTATTCGCACGAGATATCGCAGGATTCGCAGGAAAATCGATGTTACGCCAAAACTTGTCAGGCCAGTGCAAAGCCAATTTATAGCCTCTACCGGGCTTTGATGCGCATTCACTCCGACATTGATGCAGTTGTCGTGGAGTTTCCTTGTAATAGCTAGCAAGTACGAAGCAGACTACTGTGACGGATTATAATTTCTATTTTACTTATAACAATAAGACGAGCTTTTTTTTTGAAAAATCTCGCCCACTTCCTCTACGACTCCCCCCCCCCTACCGACTTGGACTCGAGTTTGGAAATGAAGTAGGGGCCGGGGGGAGGACTACCAGCTTGTATCTGCAGCTTGTATTATAATAGAGGGGTTTTTTTTGAAAAATCTTGCCCTCACTCCTGGTCCCGAAAAAGTGGGTAAGTGGGGAGGGGGGGGGATACCGACTTTGTGGGATTCCGAGTTTCCGCTTGAGTGGGGAGGGGGATTCCATTTTGAAATTTTGCTAATTTTCTAGATTTTTTGTTGCTAATCTTGCTCTATGTTAGATTTCGATATCAGTTTTGGAATGCTTGATTTCAGATTTTTACATCGTCATTTTGCTCTCACGTTAGATTTCAAAAGCTGGTTCGGACCCGTACGGTTAATCATACTCGAATATGGATGAGTGACAAACTCTTCGCGAATATCGAGGCGGGTTATACGACATGCAATAGGATACACGATCTCGGCGCTAGGTTCGGCTCTCTCTCACGTGTGACAATCGTATACGATTGTCAAGCTCGGTCGTTGGGTTCGTCTCTCTGACGCACGTTTGAAACTCACATGCGACTGGGTTATACCCCCTGAGTCCCTGATTAGGGGGGGAAGAAGCAGTCGGTGTATATTCCTTAAGTATGAAGAAAAAATTTAAATTTCTTAAGTATGTGAAAACGCAGGCGTCGACGCGGACCGACGCGTTACACTCCTTAAGTATGGGCTTAAGTATGGGAGCCCTATTTTGCGAAATCTTAGAATGTTAAAAATGTTTGGTCCGGTCCGTCCGGTCCGTCCAAACTGGACGGACTGGACGGACTGGACGGACTGGACGGACTGGACGGACTGGACGGACTGGCTGGACCAAAACTAACTCTCGCTTGGAACGCATTAGGACCCGTTTGGACCGTCGGCTTGGAACCCCGTAGGACCTGTTATGATTGATGATTCCAATGGGGTTCCGGCGGCCTGGACGCGGCTTGGAACATATAATAACGACAATCCAAACGGGTTCCAGCGGCTCGGCAACAGCTTGGAACGCGTTAGGACCCGTTTGGACCATCGGCTTGGAACCCGGTAGGACATATTATGATTAATGATTCCAAAGGGGTTCCGGCGGCCTGGACGCGGCTTGGACCATATAATGACGACATTCCAAACGGGTTCCAACCGTTTGGACTGCATTAGGAACCGTTTGGACGTCGGCTTGGAACTCAATGGGACCTTTTATAGTGGTTATTTATAAAAATGTTCCAGCCACCCGGAACTACGGTTCCAACCGTAAGGACCGGTATAGGTCCATCCGCATGGAACTATGGTTCCAATCTGTTTTTGTTCTATATACATACATACAGGTATCAAGGGCTTGGAGCCATTGGTCCACGAGCTTGCTATTATGCATATGCAGTACAAAGGTGCTATTGATATGTATTGCTGTTTCAAATATTTACACAAAGAATCGTAAAGGTTCTCTATTGCTTGGTCTGGGCTCTAACAAGCTCTATAATCTGACAAAAATAGCAGTCATGCTGCCAAGTCCTCCTCATCCTCCTCATCCTCCTCATCATCTTACCCATCCTCCTCATCATCTTTACCCTCCTTTTCGTCGACGACCTCCTCACCCTTTTTCTCTTCCTCCTCTTTCTTTTGCTGCTTGCTGCTTCCTTCAGGAGCAGCAGCTTTCCTTTTCTTGCCGAAGTCGACGTTCTTATCGGTTTGCACCGTGTTGTTTCTTACATATTTTGTGGGGATCCTGCGGAGTACAGACGGCGGGAACGGTCAGTCCAAGGGCTTGGAACGGCCCGTCCAAACCTGGGACGGTGTGTCTTGCGTAAAACAACACATACGCGTAAGTAAAAAGAAAATAGTAAAACAATGGGTAGGGACTAACCAGACAGTGGGCTTGTTTTTTACGGCGGGGACAATGAAGGACTCGTCGTGGGCGAGGTCCTCGCCCTTGATCTTTGCCTCCTTGCCCATTTTCTTTTTTAAAAGTTTGATGCCCTCCACATGGTGGGAGAGCATGCGGAAGATGTAGTCTTCTTCGTCCTTTATTGCGTAGAGGATTACCTCCACGCAGTCCTTGGGCACGACAGGTCCCTTAAGACTTGCCACGCCCGTTGGGCCCTCCCCCACCACGTCTAACAAACCGCGCGCGATGCAAAACTTTGAGATGTTCGTGAAGGAATCCGTGTCCGCTGGCGGCCGCGACTTGTGCCCCTTCTGGGCACCGTGGAATATTTCGACGAAGCGACCGCTGGTGAGCTTACCATCTTCTTCGCTCTCGGTCAACGGTTCCTGTATATTCGAAACGAAAGACACAACAATATGTCAGTCACGGGTGGAACGGTGGTTCCAAAGGCTTGGACGATATTTAAAAAACGGTTCCAAAGGAGTTCCAAAGGGGCTCCAAAATAGTTCCAAACGCTGGGAATAGGCCCGTGCTCGTGCGTGAAATAAAGTTACTTAAGGAAACCCGTGGACTCACAGTTCCAGTTGTTTGGAACCACGGTTCCAGCGGCAGTACACACCTTTTGCTTTTGCGGAGGGGGCTCCTCCACCTTGACTTTCTTCTCTTCTTCTTCGCCTTGTCCATCGTCTGGGATGGACTCCATTGTCCATCCATTGATAGATTTTACGGCATCATAGAGCGGCCCCGACTTCGGACGCCCAGCCTCCTGGAAGTTGAGGATCGCCTCGGTCTCAGCAGCGGTGATCAAGGACTCGGCTCTTCCAAATAATCGGAAGCCCCTTGCGGGGCCTTCGTAGCGCGCGAAGTACCCGTCCGGAAATTGTTTGGTGAACTTCTGTTTCCAGCGTCCTTCTGTGGCCTTGGTATTTTTCAAATACGCTAAGCGGCTGGTCAGGTACATGCTCACTTGGCGTTTCGGGACAGACGGCGTGACCGCGTGAATCTCCTCGACAACATCACGGACTAAGGAGCTTTTTAATCGCGAGGAGGTGGCTCCCACCGGTATGTAACACACTATTCGATGAAAATGACATTATCATATGTCATTTTTGGATTTATATATATTTCAAAAAAATCGGGGTTTAGTGATATTTATGCGCGAAATAGGGATACATAAAGGCGACAAGCTAGAAAAGTGCAGTATGCGTACAATGAAAACACCGAAATATGCACACATGTATCATTCTTTATTCAAATGTTTACGAGCAGAGTACTTTTCACCCTATACCGTCGAGGCATGACTGATACTATCAGTCAGGGCGGTCGACAAATCCTACTAATTTATTCAGCATTCTCTTCTGCCTCATCTTCTTCTAACTCTTCTTCCTCAGATTCGGCAGTGGCTGCTTCCTTTCCCTTCGCCGTCGGTTCGCTCTTCGTCTTGGGCTCCGTCTCGGCCTTTTGATCGGGCTCGGCGTCGAAATTGGTCAGCCGTTGCTGCGCAGAGCTGACCATGTACTGGTCGTGGTCGAAGCCGATTGCGTTCATACCACACCTCATGGCGGCCATGGACGTCGAGCCGACGCCGCAGCAAGCGTCGAGAATCCAGTTGAGTGGATGGCCGTTCTCATCCGTCTTGCCCGGATTGTCACCGAGCATGTGGCACTGGATCAGCTCCATCAACAGTGCTAGGGGTTTCTGATGGTTATTCACGACTTTGCCCTCGCGTTTGAACATCTGGTGCACAACCGGGAAGCCGCGCAAAAGAGACGCGCGGCTGTAACGTTCACCATCCCCCAAATCAAAGTTGAACATCCACTCCGGCTTTTTAGAAGACTCCCCCTGGGCATCGCTTTTTACATGGTACCCCAGGACGCCACATTCAACGTCATTGTAGCGTACGGACTTGTTGGGGTTCATGTGCACGTTCGCCTTGTGCCAGAAGAACCGCTCCGCGCGGCCGGAGCAGTAATTGTCAATCACCTCCAGGAAATCGTTTTGTTGGGCGAAACCGCAAAAAATAGCGACTGTCCATGCCGGGGAGGTGGTCTTGGCGTTGAAAGACTCCAGGAACGGTTGCACCTCCTTCTTGGTCATCGCGTCGGGAGTCTTCTCCTTGTCAAGTTCGTAATTGCAGTCGATGATCGTCCCCGTGAAGGGCAGTCTCGGGACGTCCTTCATATCGTTCATGCTGCCCTTGACGATCTTCCAACGAGGTAGCATCGGCACGTTCTCCTGATGTGTGGGCTCGTCGTCCTCCAGACCTGCCTCTCCAGCAACCTTAGCCTCCGGCCCGTCGGTCCGCGCCTCCCGATAGAGTTTGATGTCGACTTTCACCTCGATCTGTTGCAAGCCTTGGATGTGAGCCGCGCTTGGTGCCTGCGCTTCTTTGAGATTTGCCCGCGCGTTCTCGACGTAATTCAAGATCGCGTGCGGAACTTCCCCAGCCCCCCCCCGGCGCGCTCCCCCCTGAGTTGAAGGTAAGCAGCCGATCAACGACTCGATTTTCTCTTGGGAGCTCCAGTAGAGGGTGAACTCGTCCTTGAATTCGTCCCAGGTTTCCAATCCCGCCGCGGACACCAAGTGCTTCTGCACCATGCGTTCCTTCTTGAACTGGCTTATCATCAGGCCCCCCTCTTTTACTGACAAGTCCTTGTTAATAATCTGGCGCAGATAAGTGTCCACCTTGTCGAACTCCGCCTCCCCCGCCAAGCCGCCCAAGTTAATCCAGAACGTCATACCCATGGATTTGGCATTGTGGAGAAACTGAGCTTCTTCCACCAAAATGCCTGCCCCTCTAGACGAGCCCGCTCCGTGGTCCCCGCCTCCTCGTTGCACGCACCTCGTCTTCTATCTGTAAGTAAAAAAAACATTTTTAGCATGTCTTAAAATATAGAAAAGGATGCTTTGGGAGGGAGAGCACTGTTTGAAGCAGAAGTAAAAAGTAATTTACCTGTCGGTTGGAGGTGCCCTTTTTGCCAGATTTCTTGGCGGGTCCCTTAGCGGGCGAAGATGAGGCCTTGCGCTTTTTGGTCTTCGAAGCCAAAGGGTTTTTCATGCCCTTCAGGTCAAACCTTCTGTAAGCCTCCATGATGCTAACGCAGAGGGCCCACGTCTGCGGCCGGAAATTGGCAATTGTCCAGTGCATGAAGTAGTGGTTGATTTGCACGCCGCCGAGCACTTGATGCTTGGACATCGCTACTTCCTTCACATGCGATTCCATCGACTTGTTCAAGTGAGACATTACGGGGTACCAATCTGTGACCCGATCGAGGTGAGCGTCGATGTCATCGTTCAGCACCGTCAACGTCACCTCTACCACAGGGTCTCCCTCAGGGTTTTCCTCGTTCTCAAACGTCCCCCGTTTCTCCATGTACTGGAATCCCTGGGGATATTTCTCGGGATCCGGGACTGAAAATCCATGCTCTGATTCGAATTCCGCCATTTTTCTCACCAGCCCTCCGTCCTCGTAATACCCAGGTTGATAAGGGGTACCCCGTTCGGTGTCCTCGGGGACGCTGGCGACGAACTCGGAGATCAACGCTTCTCGGTAAACCTTGTACACGACCCCATGCTTTTCGAAAAGGGTCGAACGAAGCCCTTGCATGAACTGAGTGTTGTCTTTGCCTTTCTGCTTCTGGTCGATCATGTTTTGCATTTCGCCTAAGAACCGAATCATGTCAGGCGTGAGACCGATGTAGATCTTGCTCTCGAAGTACTGAAAGGCTATCTCCGCCGGGATTTCCTCGTGACACTCGTCGGTGGCTTGATAACAGTGCTGGTGCCCAAAAACCTTGCCGCTGTATCCTCCCCTCAAAGCTTTTTTCAGGGAGAATTCGGCACGGGTTTTGACATCGTCGATCGCAACAAGACCCGCATTAAAAGGGGCCCACGGGTTCTCCTTCCTGCTGGACTTGATCTCGTTCACCCAGCCCCTCTCTTGATCCCGGCATGCCTCGTACCCCGTCGCGTGGTACAGGCATTTGATGGGGAGACGAAACACACTCCCTTGCTCCGCCGCCTCGTCGAAATCCATCGGATTCGGCCACCGGTGCTCCATCTCGATTTGCTTGCACAGCTCTGCTTTCTCCTCATATTCCATCTTCGATGCATGCTCCACTTTCAGCTTAGCGTGCCACCCACATGCAGCCACCTCGGCCGCCTTCCTTGCCTCAGATGGGGTGGCCACTTGAGACATATCCACATTAGCGCCAGCTCCAGTAAACGCTCTGGAGCCACCAGGTCCTTGAAGGGCACGTTGGGCAGCAAGCTCCACTGCCATTCTCCTGGCAGCCTGGGACAAGACGAAACTGTTCATTAGCTAATGAACGCCTTCCAGCCCGATAAGGGCTAAAGGCGCGCGTTTCGAGGAGGTAAGCGTTCATTAGCTAATGAACGCCTTCCGCCCCGGTCCAGGCTCAGGGAGCGCGTTTCAAGGCGGAAAGCGTTCATTAGCTAATGAACGATTTCCGCCCAGGGACAGGCTCAAGGCGCGCGTTTCGAGGCAGAAAGCGTTCATTAGCTAATGAACGCCTTCCGCCCCGGTCCAGGCTCAAGGCGCGCGTTTCGAGGCGGAAAGCGTTCATTAGCTAATGAACGCTTTCCGCCCAGGGACAGGCTCAAGGCGCGCGTTTCGAGGCAGAAAGCGTTCATTAGCTAATGAACGCCTTCCGCCCCGGTCCAGGCTCAGGGCGCGCGTTTCAAGGCGGAAAGCGTTCATTAGCTAATGAACGCTTTCCGCCCAGGGACAGGCTCAAGGCGCGCGTTTCGAGGCAGAAAGCGTTCATTAGCTAATGAACGCCTTCCGCCCCGGTCCAGGCTCAAGGCGCGAAAGGGACGTACCGAAGCCTGTACAACAGGTATCTCGCTACCAAGGCCGAGGTCATCAGGCACTGGCGCTGGCCTCTTGCTTTGCCAGAAAGCAGCTGTAATCGACGATTTCCACGCCGTGTTAACATAGCTCGCTATATAGAATGCCTTGCTTTTTTGTTGTTCTTCTGCCCTACTTTTTAAGTTTTGAAAAGCCGAAAGCCGATTCGTGTGCCTAGGACAGCTCGAGTCTACCTCAAAGTCATCGCTGTCCAGTTCGATCACAGTGAGCTTGTTGTTTCTAATGGCGACGATATACAAAATTGGACGCTGGCCTTCAATTATACTGTACGCAACGCGTTTTTCCGGAATAAGGCTACCTTCTTCTACAGTCGTAGAGATGTATTGGGGAAAACTGTACATCATTTCGTCAGCAAGCTGGTTTTGGTCATTTGAGTGAATTATTATTCGCAAGGTGTCTGTAGGATTGTCGGTTTCTAGCGTTCTAACAATGCTCCACTTGTGGCCAAGATATAACTGGAAAGTATGCTGTTCCCTCAGTGCTTGAAATGTTTCTGCTGTCGTCATACTGAAATGAGAGAAATTGGCTGTCAACTGTGAAAGGGGTGTGTGTGAAGAAACTTTGAAAAAGTGATGTAACTTTAGCAAAATTGTAAAAGTCATTTTTGGCGGCTGAAAATGACATGTCAAATATCGATGACGATTTCCGTCAAAAATGACATCTGCTGTCGCTATCTGATTCGGTCTGTTCAGATCAAGGATATGATTTTAAGATATGCTATATTTTTCTAGTTGTGAGAGATATCAATGATGAAAATTGCTCGGAGGGAGGTAAAATATACGTGGTTAATGTGGTTTGTTGTCTGCTTTTTGTTAGGGGGGTCAATTGTGCACAATTCTGTGTTATAGCCCCTATAAATTTTAGTTCCCCTATAGAGTAATTAAAAAGATCCAGTAAAGAGATAGTGGAAGAGTGGCCATCTGGCCAACAGGTGAGATCAAATATGTATAAATATAACCCGAGAGGCTAGGCTAGGCTTGACGATGCGATGGCGATGACGCTGACGGATGACGTCGAGCTTTCAAGTTTTCAAAGTTCACGGGAAGGCATTCCTTACGCAAAGGGACAACAAGCAAAATGGAAGTGTTTTGGGCCCATACTGTGCTGAGATGTCCCAAAAAACCAGGATGCCACAGAGGTCCGCGCCTTCCTAGGGGTGTTTTAGCCAAACATGGCAAAGCAGTGGGAAGTGATCACACTAAGCGTGTAGGGCTCAAAACTTGTTGGATATGTCATATTGGGCAAGACTTGATATACTTCGAAGTATAACAACAATGATAATTAGATATACGAGAGAGCTAATATACGAGGCGTGTAACGGTCGAACGTTTCGGGCTTTGGGTTTCGGCACGGAGTGACGAGTGACACATTTGTCACGTGTGCCGCTCAGATCGGTACATGGCAGAAACTGCAGGGTCGAACTTAGGGTTCGGAGCACCCTACCTAACAGTATGTGCATATGCATATGAATCTGCATGTATGTTGGCAGTAGCACGGCAAAAGGACGATGGCATACCCGCTAGTTGCTTCAATAAGCCCTCGTTATAAGCATGCCACACATTTCCATTCTCTGCGATAAATTGAATCACGGCTTGCTGTCGGCCAACACCATTTGGCACGATATTTTGCTAGCATGTAGGTCATTGCGCTCGGCATGTACGCGCGTGCCGGTAGGTGTTGTACTCACTCGAGTAATAATAAGGCACTTTCGTGGCATAATCTTAGTGACCACGATTTGATGGTTGTAATCACGAGGTGGTGATGTCGTTGTCGTAGTCACGCTGCCGGCTGCCATACTCTACACGGTATACATTATGTAACCAACAGCATGTCAATCAAATAAACTCCACATATAAGTCTACATCGGGGGCCGACATTTGATTTTAATCCACATCGGGGGCCGACATATCATTTAAATCGACATCGGGGCAGAGGGCAATCCACATCGGGGGCAGATATCTCATTTTAATCCACATCGGGGGGCGACGTTTGATTTTAATTTACATCGGGGGCAGACATGCCTAAACGTTACACATCGGGTGTAGACACGTCCTTTTAATCCACATCGGGGGTGGCATGCGTAGACACACGCAACGATATAATGTAAACGAAACATAATTACGCAAATCCAACCGGTAGATATGTAAAGCATACATCAACCGGTAGATATGCTCGCCGCAATATGATTTACATATGTACCGGTTGGATTTGCATAATCATTATGTTCTGTTTACATTCCATCCTTACGTTGAATTAAAATGCATACCCTTGATGTGGATTAAAATGAGATGTCTGCTCCCGATGTAGATTAAAATGACATGTCGGCCCCTGCTGTAGATTGAAATGACATGTCGGCCCCCGATGTGGATTAAAATGAAGTGTCTGCCCCCGATGTAGATTAAAATGAAGTGTCGCCCCGATGTAGATTAAAATGAGATGTCGGCCCCCGATGTGGATTGAAATCGATGTGGTGGTGTTTTTAGAGTGATGCAATAAAATCAAATGTCTGCCCCCGATGTAGACTTATACACGCACACATAGATATATATACAGCGTTGTATTATGTAATGTTCGATGGTAATCCATTGAGAATTATGCATCGAATACCGACCATGTGTCTCGGGCGCAAGCAATACGTGAACAGAGACGAGCTTTAGCAAATCAAGGTCTGGGTAACGCCAAGGGCATTTATCACAAACGTTCAGAAAGTGCTTTCATTTGACAAATGGGTTGCCCAAAGTAGTCTAAACACATTGCGCACTTAAGAGATTAAATCGACCACCGTATCGAAAAGTTATGGCCGATACCACTTAGTTACCACCCGACCACCGTATCGAAAAGTTATGGCCGATACCACTTATTTACCACCCAGCCTTAACCATACTTAAGCACATACTTAAAATGCTTATATATCGCGATCTAGAAAATTGAACTTTTGTATTAAATGTCCTTAGCGTTGCCCAGACCTTGAAATGATAAACGACGCCGACGTTCAGATAGGCACGTTAAGGCGAGACAACATGCACCATGGTGAGGCTGTTGAGATACGGACAAAATTGCCATCGTGGCGTGATCTACACTTACACGATCATATAATAATGTATTCCTGTCGTAGGTAATATGGCAGAGGGCATGTCTGAACCGTGAGGACAGAACTCCCCAGTTGGATATTGGGTATAGTCTGACTCTATAATATATATTATCCCCTCGTCTACTGCTACTTCAGTTAATGTACAATATGTATATACTACACACCACATATTTAAGCTTCACTCCCACTATCGGTGGTCTGATTTGTGGACGGTTGGGATGGGGGTTTATTTCAATAAATTTATTATGAGATTTAGCGCTAGATAGTGTTTAATAAGATATAATAATGGCATAATGTCATAATATCATCTGGACTCGACGTACATGTTTTGATGACTATATCGTTTGTCAGTTCTCTTTAGTGGTGGGCCTTTGGCATCCAGAGTTCCGTAAACGTGCAACCAACGTCCCAAGCGAGTGCTGGTCATGCTAGTCATTGATTGTTATATAATTTGTATATAGGCGTAGTTTAGTGTGGTGGAGTCGTGGACTGTACAACGTCTTTATCACTTTGAAAAACGGTGTGAATGCCCAATTGTTCTTGTTGTCTGTCCGGGTCGAGGCTTTTCAGTAGTTCCTCCCTAGGGTACGAGTTAATGATGCCCCCCGCGGTGGTTGATACCGCCCTGATGTTTCCCAGGCCCCATCGCCAATCGATGGGTGCTCTTATAGTGTGCCGTTGCCCGAGCGAGGCACTGTAGGATGTAATGAAATATATACAACGTTGTATATATATACGAAGTAGATATTGTGTATACTTCCTATCGTACGTACCACGTTCAGGAAAGTGATAAGCAAAATAGGAGCACCCACCAAAGAAAAGGCAGGCCCTGGAAGACAATCAGGACGGTAGCAACCACCGCGGGGGGGGGAAGATCAATTCGAATGCGCAAGGATGCCAAACGTGAGTGGCCTGAATACTCAAGCTGTGATATACATGGGCATACCTCAGATTATTAAAGGTTCACCATGATTATATATTAAGGTTCGCCATGATTATATATATAATCATGGTGAACCTTTAAAATTACACACCACGTCAGTGGATGTATGTAAAGCAAATATAATACGATTGATCAATGCTGAATGTGGTATGGCACGGAAAAGCTGTGATGTACACTCGGTGATTGGCGAGGTGGTGTTGCATGCCCGGTGTGTGACGGAGCTGTGATGTGCACTTGGTGACTGACGAGGTGCTGTTGCGTGCCCAGAGAGTGACGGCGTTGTGATGCATATTCAGTGACTGACGGGTTGGTGTGCCATGCCCAGCGTGTGACGCGGGATCTGTGATCTATATTCGGTGACTAACGGAGTGGTGTTGAGTGCGCAACGTGTGACGGATATGTGATGTACACTCGGTGACTGACGGGGTGATGTATGCTGCATGCCCAACGTGTGACGGCGCTGTGATGTATATTCGGTAAATAACATAGTGGTGTTGTGTGCCCAGCGTGTGACGGAGCTGTGATGTATATTCGGTGACTGGCGGGTTCTATGTTCGGATAAACGCGTTACGCGTAAGTCTCACAACCCCGGAAACATGTAGATACGCGCAAATTCTGCGAGTCATTATTGAATACATTATTTCTACAAATTTGCTTGACTGTACTAGTTGTTGTCATGTGTGCTGCACTCGAGCGTTTCCGTTTGGCGTCTTGCTAGACCCCTACTGTAATGCACAAGTAACGGAAACATGTACTCGGTCCGTGACAAACATATCGGTTAGGATCGATGCATATTCATATATGCCATATATCGATGGTATCTGTGTGAAAGCGGCCGGTTTATGGATGCCACTCCTTACGATATCTTCATTAATGTACCTTGAATTGGACTTGATACACCTTTTCTCGATTTCCGTTGCCCCCATGTTGAAACAGCGGTGTCTCCCATTGCAGGAGACATCCGATCAGAACAAACTGTATTATCAACCGTGACCTCGGAATCATTCGTGGGTATACCATATTATGTGTAAAGACGCGGGGCTTCAGGATCTAACTTGCTGGTTGCAGGCCGCTTTAAACGTTCGTTGGGAGTGTCGAGTATGTACAACTATCGTAGCTGATGATATAACGTCGTCACCATCAACTATATTTACCTTGCTCATCGAGGACACAATGCGTTCTGCGTTCTCGCAACATGGACATGGGAACTAAATCGCATCTACGATAGTGCGACAAGCGTGCACATTACGAGATGCGATACTTGAGCAATATCTACGTATTTGCGCTTGCGATATGTACGCGCATAAACACACGCGCGCGCGCACGCTTACCGTATACATATGCGTATTGCATCGCTATCCCGGATGTTCGCAGCGTAATAATGTCCGTGAAGCAGCATTGAAAATGTGTGTCTACAGTAGATGACAGCGCGACTATACACGTTCATATCACACACTGCGCATGTGATGTATATCTGTATGTCATATTGGGCGATCTGATCAAAGCTAGCTCTTGGCGGTCACACCGCGATACGCATGTCATATGCATGGTTCAAAATTCCGCTGCCAATTGCAAAATAGGCAAATACCGACTCCGAGTTGACGCGACGATGCGCTGAAAATATGCAGGTTTCACACTACTATGTTGAGCGTCGAGGTGCAAGGCTCGGCTTTTGGAATCGCACCGGAGACGCGCGGTACGCTATCAACCCGTAGCAGAATACCAGCACTCTTTAGTGGTATGATGGCGCGCAACGTGATTTAGACGTCGGTGGACGGTATCGCTCAGGTGGAGCTCATTAGCTTGCCTACGACAAGCCAGCGGCACGGCAAGATATCTTTTCAAATAGCACCAACGCGCGCATGTGGCGAGCTTGTAACATCCGCATAGTAATTTCTTTTAGTCATTTGAAGGTGATGCGCATTGCGGTAATGCTACCCGTTTACGATATCTGCCGTTCTATTTTCGAGTGTTGGCTTGCCACTGCGGTCAGCCTCTATGATCGCCAGCACAATTCCGACTATTTTTGAAACTTCAATTTGAAACCTGGAGGTAGTCACGAACGTCCGTTCTGGGCATCCAATCACAAAATCAGTCGAAAAAAACCTTCCAATATTTTTTAATGATTTTATAAATCCACGACCAGCCGAACATATCTGAGTCGTGGATAGACTAAAGTCACATCCGACTTGCAGCTATTTGCTAATTCGTAGTCTGTTTAGTTCGTACCCAGTGTCGTCTGAAGGAACTGTTTAGCCTACAGTCCTTATCCTACCTACAAGTATTTCTCTTACTAGGCGGATCGATCTCAAAAAGAGATCTCCGCTAGGCCATCTGACCGTAGGATCATGTGCGCGACAGTGCTTCGCTTTTTGCATCCCAACATGCCATGCCATAACGCGTGGGTGGCGTCGCGGTAAATGTACGCGACTGCAGTGGCACTGTCATCGTTAGCGTCTGGCGATCGTGAGATCGGAAGTTCGTGTGTGTCGCCCGTTGGGATTCGCGCTTTGCTGCTGCTGATTAAGTAAGTAAGTAAGTAAGTAAGTAAGTAAGGTAATTTGGCCAGGTTCCAAATCATAAGGAGCAGAGGTACCGCACGTCGCAGTGGGGAAGGCTGCGGAGGGGTCCAACGTGTCATATTTAGGACGTCCGCATTTAGGATGTCCATGTGACAATTCAACCAACCAACCCTTTGACCCCTCTCTGTATGTTTTAGAAGCAAAGCAATTTCCTTGCAGCCCTCACCGTATACGTACCTTATCTTGCATACCTCAATTGTACATATGCTATACCTTAACTCGTACCTGCTTACTTCAATCATCATAGCGGCGATCGCAGCGAGCGATTGGCGATGACGAAATATGGTCCAGTGATTATATCGCCAAATAAAACCGCTCATGTCACACCGTCATCGATGGCACGCGCAAGTATTTGACGCGAAGCGCAAGCAGAACACCGAAGCGAGCTACTCGCCGAATTCGTCAGCACGCCACACGCCACATCGACATCGCCATCCAAGATCGTTATCGCCATGAAGCGATTCGCGTTCGCATTGTCTAATGACATTTTACTTCATAACAATAATAATATAATGATAGATGCTAGGAGTGTGGCACTGTGCATCCGTGTATAAAAGTATATAAACCACACGGATTCTCTAGGCATCACTTATCGGCATAGTGGACATCTCCGTTGAGATCGACCAGCCTAGCATATTCTAGGACTGCGACGCTTGCTGCACATCAGTATCAGGTGTACAGCGGCATTGTATGCACTGAACAAGCTGTGTGCGTGTTTGTGTGTGTTTGTAACACTGAACTAACACCACCTCGGACGAGAGGACGCGACTCGCCTTTTGAAACACTTGATTATGTCGACCATCCGGTACTTTCTAGGCGACGCATAACTCTAGTGCGCGTAGTATGGGGGTGGTGATGCCAACCTTGCCCAACTCGGTAGACGTGGGTGTAATGTCAATATCACGGCCATTCGCAACTTGTAGCGCTGCCACGAAGTTGGCTTTTCCCTCGATTTTGCACAGGCGTCTAACAAGAAATTTCTCTCGGCACGCACCGCGTCCGCTACTCACCCAACGTCGGAAACGAAGTCGCAGGATCGCTGCGGGCTCCCCTGAAGATGATCGCGGTTCTAGCTTGCCCGATGACGATGACGCAAATGCACAATCGGACGCGCTCTTCGTGTCGTGGATCGGTCGGGGCGTGCATTTCTCCTTGGCGCAAGCCCTCCTAGTACCTGCTGCGTTGCCGTGGTCATGGAGTACCATGCTTTTCATGGTGCCGGCATCGACCACAGATGCTGCTGAGAGTTTCACTCAACCGGCCGCACAACTTGTGGGCGTCCTTCTAGCAACACTAGGCGTGGCGATGATGGCATCCGGTATCCGGGACATAGGTAGCAACTTCTCTTTTTTCCCCGAGCCCAAGCCCGCAGAGGAGCATTCTTTGAGCACCGTTGGCATCATGGGCGTCGTGCGCCATCCGCAGTATGCGGGCACCCTGGCATTTTGTTGGGGTGTGGCATTGGTCACGGGCGCATCACCCACGCGTATGTTGGCCTGCATGGCCACAACCATAGCGCTTTGGCTCAACGCAGACTTGGACGAGGACAGGTTGATCAAGGAGCGGTACGGCCGTGCAGCCGATGAGTACCTTGAGCGCGTGCCCAGCATGGTCCCGCGAGACGCGTGCGCGTTGATCCGCGCAATGCTCAGATTGTCATGAGATCTCAGTGGTTTCGTTCCAAGATAACATACAGGAGCTGGAAGGAACTTAGACATGTATACTGTATTCTATCACTTTATTCAGACTCTAGATATATCGGCTTGACTTAGCCGTTTCACGGTGTACTTTATATCTGATAGATATCCGAAGGGGATATCCCAGTAACATGTAACATTGTCATTCTGCACATCATACGTCTGCACTCTTGGTTTTAAGGACCCTTATCCCAGTAACACCGTGGAACAGTGATAGTGCCCCAGATCTTGAGCTGAGCCGGTGACATTACCACGCACCGACCGCGTCAATTGATTGTATGTACCCCTAGTGATACTGCGGGCGCAAATTATGATATGCTGCAGCTCATCACAGGTGGTTTGTTGTATGGGTACCGTCATAAGTAACATGTGTGTGTGTGTGTGTGTATATTCCGACACAATCCCTAGCATTTTTAATTTCATGAACATGTACATCACACCATTTAATGAGATGCCTTTTGCATTAGTCACAACATATGAAACCTAGATTGATATTATGAATTAAGTAAAGGATCACATGCAGAATCTTGATACAAAACACTTGTGGGTCATATTAGCACTGTGTTGTGGATATATTCCACTCACAATCCCTAGCATTTTTAATCCTCAATGAACATGTACATCACACCATTTAATGAGACAGCCTTTTGCATTAGTCACAACATATGAAACCTAGATTGATATTATGAATTAAGTAAAGGATCACATGCAGAATCTTGATACAAAACACTTGTGGGTCATATTAGCACTCCGCTGCTTTTTGCATTCGCCAAACCTCAGTGCATCACATCGTTCGCGTATCAATAGCAATTTCGGTATGTTAGTTGGGAGCACTTGCAGGAAGCGTTTATGATGGCATACAATCTATTACATGAATCCTGAGCATGCATATTTGTTCTCTCACCCCCACCACCGAAACTTTGAAGGCAAAAATTGCTCTCTACCTCGCACAACCATGTGCATTGTGCAATCGCTTTCATCAAGCTAAACTACGCATGATGGAGACACATTGCGAGCGATATCCCCCACCAAAGAGATTGTAATGGTTAAGATCTGTGGCAATACCACCCACCCCAATCTCAACTATTCACACCCTGCTAAATCCACCATGTTTCAAGATGCAAGCAATCCACTAGCGGAGTTCTGTGCATCGTTGTCTTCTCTCACGATGCCTTTGGCAGAGATAGGTGTATCTTCTCACCACACACTTTAGTTGCAAGCTTCAAATGACACTCAACCAGCCATGCCCATTCTTTGTAGTCTGTGATAGCATTTACTAACAGGATGACCGCTACTGCTAGACCAACGTCTCGACTTCAATGTGGAGCACAACTACAGGGACAGTGCAAATACACATGCCACACAGTCTTGGGATGCTGCAGTGTCATCACAGCTGGCGAAGGCAACAAAGCAATGTAGTAAACTGAAGACTGAAGGTCAGGTAGGGAACAAATGAGGTGATGAGCGATTGGAGATGGCAAGAAGGCAATGTAGCAAATGGGAATTAGATGCGACAACCAACCACTTTGACCAATAAGGGTCGAAGGTGGGATAGGTGATGCCAGAAGTAAGGGTCGGAGGTGGGATAGGCACTGCGGCAGAACTGAGGGTCCAAGGAGGAATAGGCATTGTGACCAAAATGAGGGTCCAGAAGTGAGATAGGTAATGCGACAGACGTGGGACTGGATGGTGGAATGGGCAATGCGACAGCAGTGAGGATTGGAGGGGGCAGCGAGCCAATGCAGTAAAAGGTACAAATGTGGATGCGATAAAATAGAGGGGTGAGGAGACGTACAGTGGTAAAGTAAGTACAGCTGCTTTCTTTCTTCAAATCCTGGTTCCTGCACGAAGCGCTCGCGGCCGCCCCCCAATGCCTTGACATACAGGGCGGTGCGCTGGGGACCTTGCATCTTGGGTGTAGAATGCAAAGCGAGCTGTGAGCAAAAGCTGATGCTATCATAAATGGTGGTGGGAGGGTCGGCTAGAAGTACTTAGCACACTGACCTTGGGGATAATCTCGTGGTAAGCAGAGTAGAAGCCCGGAGAGAAGCTAGCACACCTGCGAGTCCGTCACAGCCCCACCATCATTGCACTCAAGCAAGGCGATTCCCATACGTCACCTCCTTCCTCGCTCAGACACGATACGCGCGCGACGTGGCATCTCCATCCTTACACGCGTATGAGCTGCATGCATCGAGGCTGATCCATACTTGGAACACGTACGCGCAAGTGTCACGTCATATCTTGCTGCAACAAGCAGGCAGGGGGCAAGCGCGCGCATGAGGGCTCCCATGCCTCTGGATGTTGGGGTGCGGTAGGAAGCTACCATGCCATCCCAAACTCTGCCTCGTGGTGCGCGTAGTACGTTGCAGGATCAAAGATAGCTGCCACTCCCAGCCGATCCATCCACAATCGGTACGCTATGCGGATGTCCCCATCTATTCATATGCAACAAAGCAAGATATATGCGATGCTTACAAGGTCTCTATTTGTATGCGATAAACACACAGATGCGAGGCGCTCGTCATGTCCTCGACACCTGCTTTGCACACCAGCTGCGTTGCCAAAAGGCACCTCAGAGCTCTGCATTTCTAAGAATATTTTTCTCTTGCCGGCAGCACGAGGTTAAGTTTGGTTCGAATTCAAAAGAAATGGTTTATCCCTATTGTGTAATGGCAATAGCCCTCAGCTAAAGCTCTAAATCGCCGCCTGTTTCTAAAGCACAGAAAATCCCGCAATCCACAATTCATATTTTTTTTCTGACGCTCATTATTTTAATTCTGCTTTGCTGAGACTATAGACAATGCTCATCGTTCTGGTGCGAGCCCCACCTGCTAGGCCCCCCTTATCCCCATCCACCCAAAGCAGCAGGATATGTGCGACTACCCTCCAAGGTGGTGCACATTCTCCATCCTTGCTCTCTGGTATTCACGCGCCAGTGGTCGATGCGGTATTGAGTGTTGAAGAGTGGGGGCTCGAATCGCTGTGATTGCGATGCGTGGCCGTACACGCATATGTTGAGATCCCAGCTGCGGGAATGTGTATCGAAGGGAGCAAGGCACGCTGGTGGGACATAGGAATATTGCGCGATGACACACTTGCGACGAGATTGACTTTGTTGGCGGATGAATATTCTATCTGGTGAAACTTTGAGGCTGAGCAGGGCCTTAATTCGCCTTGGAAGAATCACATATTTAGGGTTTCTGCTGCTCCGCTAGTCAGGGCTTCCGAAGTTCATTTCCCGACTATCCAAAGGACGCGGCGGAAGTGGCACATTTTTTACATTGGTTGGGGGGACGAGGACGACGCTGGTGCTTGAGAGACTGGGGTCGACGACTGGGTACGGTGGTTTGGACTGGGGCGTCGAGATTTTCAAGAACATCAACGTCGCCGCCTTCTGTAATTTCGAGGGGACAAGCCAGCGTTGAAGCACGGCGTGTGCCTGGAAATGAAGTATTGTTGTGCATTCGGCTGGTAAGAAATCAACAATTTGTTATCGGTGAAAGTTGCGCCCTCTTGTCGCATCGCCGTCCTCGTTATGGGTCTCCCCACTGGCTCAAAGGCGGACACCGCGTAAACTGGTAAACATAGGCCGGCACGTGCTCCAACTCCTCAACTTTGGTTGGGTGCATGAACCCTGGGCAGCCGCCCCCTGCACACGGGCAGTCCTCAGGTCTTCAAGCGGCCGCTCATACTGACTGGACAGTCCTCAGGTCTTCAAGCGGCCGCTCATGCTGATTAGTCCTCAGGTCTTCAAGCGGCCGCTCATGCTGACTGGACAGTCCTCAGGTCTTCAAGCGGCCGCTCATGCTGATTGACAGTCCTCAGGTCTTCAAGCGGCCGCTCATGCTGATTAGACAGTCCTCAGGTCTTCAAGCGGCCGCTCATGCTGATTGGACAGTCCTCAGGTCTTCAAGCGGCCGCTCATGCTGACTGGACAGTCCTCAGGTCTTCAAGCGGCCGCTCATGCTGATTGGACAGTCCTCAGGTCTTCAAGCGGCCGCTCATGCTGATTGGAGACTGCCTTTGATCTGGAGCACAGCTCACTCCAAGCAAGCTGACTTTCCAACAACGTGTCCACCCAGTCCGTCTCCGAGTGTCAGGAGCACTTCACACATTTATGGTAGTATACAACCTCCAGGCCTGCCAAATACACGACTAGGATTTCCCAAGAACGCAGCTCGAAACTCAACTTCACGGCCGCGTGCATTTCGCCCACGCTCCTTGGCCAGCTTGGACCAATTTTGGATGAGATTGGACCCCGGCGATCCCTGCAAAACGGAATATGCTCTGAATGTGTTACTCAACCCTAACTAGGTGGACACCTAGTGTTGGTGGTATACTTGCAGCACTTCCTGGCGTGTCAGAGATTGCTCAAGGAGTGACACGCCGGGCACGTTTGTGTTCCCAGTGTGGGAGACGCATGCCAGGTGGCCCCCTCGTGAAGGGCAGCCCGTGTGCTGGCCACTACCCTCCTGAAGCTCACCGGTTTACATCGCCTGAGTGGGAGCACCTCGTGAATCCTGCTGGTACTTATGACTTCGGAACTGAGCGGGTCCTTCGGGGGCCGGCTGATTGGGCTGTGGCGCTGCTGCACGTCCCCTCCCTGCTGCCTGGCAGGAAGTGCTCTGGGCGTGCTTCGGAAGCTGGTGGCCCTGGTGGCCGGGACCTGTGGCGAGGCGTGCCAGTACTGTCCGGAGACACCCAACGAGATTGCGTGCTGCTGTCTTGCGTGCACCCGACTCTTGTGCGTGGCACGCGCCGGGATTACGCCAGGTCTCACTCCGCTGGTCCGCTGTGGGCCCTGTTGGGCATTGGTGGTGGGGTGGAGGGGTGCCGCATCGACCACCGCCTTGACCCGGCTGGTGTCGCAGATGCCGGCCTGGCAGGTCCCGGCTGGCACCACAGAGGGGCAGCTCCGGGGGCTCCGGGGCTGTGTGGACTTTCTCACCCAGTTTGCAGACAGACCACGGCTTGCCCGCCACGGCAGAAGACGTAAGGAGTTATGCGGTTTATTCTGTGGATATCCATGCGTTCCGCCTGGACTCCTCTACGATCCCGACCTATACTGCCGGGGCTCCAGCCTAGCACGCTGAGCTTCGAGGTCCGGACCTATACTGCCGGGGCTCCAGCCTAGCACGCTGAGCTTCGAGGTCCGGACCTATATTGCCGGGGCTCCAGCCTAGCACGCTGAGCTTCGGAACCTATATTGCCGGGGCTCCAGCCTAGCACGCTGAGCTTCAGAACCTATATTGCCGGGGCTCCAGCCTAGCACGCTGAGCTTCGGAACCTATACTGCCGGGGCTCCAGCCTAGCACGCTGAGCTTCGAGGTCCGGACCTATACTGCCGCCACGCGCAGAGCCCCTCCCTCCCTGGTCAACGCCACGCGCAGTGGCCCTCCCTCCCTGGTCAACGCCACGCGCAGTGGCCCTCCCTCCCTGGTCAACGCCACGCGCAGTGGCCCTCCCTCCCTGGTCAACGCCACGCGCAGTGGCCCTCCCTCCCTGGTCAACGCCATGCGCAGTGGCCCTCCCTCCCTGGTCAACGCCACGCGCAGTGGCCCTCCCTCCCTGGTCAACGCCACGCGTACTAGCCGCGTGTTGTTGCAAGCAAGCACAGCTCCTCACCGGGTTGGCCGTCCACTGCAGACATGTTGCCCGACCTGCTCCGCGGCACACCCGCCAGCCCAGACCGCACCAGTGCTTCACCTGGGAGGTCCTTGCAAAGCCGCTCTGTGGGCTGCAAGCGCAGAAAACGCCTCGAAACGAGCCAATCAGTGGGCTGCGCGCTGAAGGTGCTTGGAGACGAGCCAATCAGTGGGCTGCGCGCTGAAGGTGCTTGGAGACGAGCCAATCAGTGGGCTGCGCTCTGAACGCGCTTAGAGTTGATCCAATCAGTGGGCTGCGCTCTGAACGCGCTTGAAACGAGCCAATCTGTGGGCTGCGCGCTGAAGGTGCTTGGAGACGAGCCAATCAGTGGGCTGCGCGCTGAAGGTGCTTGGAGATGAGCCAATCAGTTGGCTGCGCTCTGAACGCGCTCAGAGTTGATCCAATCAGTGGGCTGCGCGCTGAAGGCGCTTGGAAACGAGCCAATCTGTGGGCTGCATGCGCGGAAGAAACCTCAAACGAACCAATCAGTGGGCTGCGCGTTGAAGGCGCTTGGAAACGGGCCAATCAGTGGGCTGTGCGTGGAGGAGACCCGAAACCAAGTCTGTCAGTGAGGTGCGCGCGCCGAAATGCTGAAAACGGGGCCCGGGAAGAGGCACGCCTGCTAGTGCGCTAAGCGGGGCTTTGCTAGAGTTTTTAGGGTTTAGGGCAGCAAGCCAAGCAGCTATTCAAAGAATGTGGCAGAAGAAACTCTTGGGGAATCGAGAAACGGCGCAGAGGGCACAGCTGCACACCACAAGTCGCCATGAATGATGCTGGGTGCCACGTGGAGATCTGGCGCCGCGCCCCACAGCCCATAGACCACCATCCATCCGAGTTCATGCACTCCCCCGATCAATTTCAGTGAAAGTTTGAGCAGTAGTTTCAGGCTGCTCAGAGCAAATGGCGCAGAGCACAGGAGGATGACCGCGTTTCGAGCGCACTCTCCGAGCAAGCAAGCTCGCAACTCGGCCATGTTGTCACCGGGAGCAACAAAGGTCCACCCAACCATATCGATGCGACCTTTGCCGCGACAAGGCGTGTCATTCACACCACGGTGAAGGCGTCAAAAGATGGGTCAAAACCGGAAAAAAAATCGTCGAGTTTCGGGAGGAGCTTATCCCCAAGCTTGTTCAGATCGCTGAAATGCATTTAGTGCCCATCCTCCCGATCCCCCCTTCACACATTGAATGGAATGAGATCAGCCGACAAAAGCTAGCCCACCAACATCCCAGTGGATGTGAGAAGCAATTCAGGAGCTTTACAGCTGTACAATGGAGCAGGGCGGGGCCGTGACAAGATACCACCAACTCATACATATCCCCAACCCAGATGCAAAGCAGCATGGACAGATGATACGATGTGACCTCACACCCACACACACAGCCCGCTCGCCCTGTGTGAAATGCCTTCAATGCCCATATTGCCCGGCCCTTGCTCAAGCTGCGCATGCTCCCTTTAGTGCCTTCAGCTGTCTTCCTTCGGGCCCTCCCTCCGCGCTCCCGAGGTGCTGGAATGAAGCGCTCTTATCACGCACGAGAGGGGGATATGTATGAATGGGAATCCTCCCCACAATTATGACCACATACAACTGTCTGGACCACATACAACTAGATACAGGTGGATGGCAGGCACTCAAGTTTGGGAGGAGCAGGTGAAGTTGCTGCAGGATGCTCAGTGTGTTACGGGTGAAAAGACAGGTGTGGAAGGGGGCTTTGGAGCAGTTAGGGGGCAGGCCACAACGGAGACAAGTTGCTGGTAGGCGGCTAGGGCCGCTCGAAGGGTGAATGGAGGCCGGCTTTGGCCAGGTGCTTCAGTGGACGGAGCAGTCGTGGAAGCGCTCAGGTGGCTCAGTGAGGCTTAGGGGTCTCCGTGTTCACGAAGCTCTGGAAAATCCGGATGAATGTCCCCGAGTGTGTGCTGTATCCTCTGATTCCCGGCGTGGGTACATAGTGCACCTGATTGGTATGTTTTCGTTGGCAGTCCGGTGGCTTAAATACTGGCCGCCAAAGAGATAGGTTTAAGGATAAGCACAAACCCGCCAGCGGAGTTGGGTAAAGCACGAGCGCTTCCGACACTTCCAGCTTCTTTGACGTCCTTGCGTCTTGACTCAGGTTCAATAACAAAAACTATCCACGCAGCGGACATTGGTCACTCAGAAGCTAGGGGTCAGGCAACCTGATAGGCGGGCCCAAGGGAGTGGAGGGGCCCTCGACGCACCTGTCTCTGGCCAAACGCAGCTGGTGCGCTAACCGCCTTTCTCTGAAGAAGTCAACCCTGCAGCGTAACACCCACCGCCCACTGCACCACGTCATCACGCGCCCTCTGCCCAGACTCGCCGCGCCGAGCCCAGCCGGGGACTCCTTCCATGACACCCACCCAAACAAAGTTCAGCACAAACCTTCTCCGGCTGCCCTGTGCACTGACCATTCAGATGTTCATTTACCGCATATGGCAGCACATCATCTTCAGCGATTTGTTGAAATGGGTTTTTAGTGGTTTCGTGGTTTCAAAATTATGGGAACAGTAAATTTAGTGGTCTCAAATTTTGTAGCTGATCGACCTGAGCCTGTGCCGCTGACTGTCACGGTTTGAACTAACCAAGAGTAGCTATCCTCCTGATACGCGTACAAGTAGGGGTCCCAACAGACATGGACTCAGATCTATCCTTTTGCAGTTCCCACATCAACCAACCCAGCATCTCTGTACGAGTTGCAATGAGCATTTTACAAATATAAAACACTCAAAAATAGACTTTCACTTAGTCTGGCTGGTAGCTGAGCTACAGCACCAGCTAGATAAAAGCTAGATGAGTGTATGCAGTGTACCTTTTTGACAATCGAGATCGAGTGTACAACAGAAACAAAGAACCCAAGCTCTTTATAAAGACAGACCTGGGCAAATTACTCAATCAACTCAATCAATAATCAATAAGCAAAACGTAGTTGTGATTGGTTGGCGCGCGTGCAAGTCACGATATGCCACGTCATATATCACTCAGAGTCAGATGAGCGAAGCGAAGAAAGACTTCGGAAAACGAAATGTAGAACCGATAAGACGCGACGTGACGTCTGATGAAACGAAAACGAATCGTCAACGTCGCACGTGTCGCGAGTCTGGGTAGTGTCCTCGTAAACGAATCGTCATCTGGCATGCATGTTTGCATGCTGACTGACATGACCAACACAATTGATGACGGCCTAGCGGAGATCTTGAGATCGACAAGTCTAGTATGCATGCGTATACCGGAACAGCCACAGTGGCACGCACAGCCGCACGCACCAGTTGTCCATCCACCCGTTAGGCTGTGGGGTGGCTCCGATGGTGTTGTCCACCGAAAATCCTGCGCTCAATATGCAGTCCCATCCCGTGCTTTCATTCTCACTGCCGCCACCCACCGACGGCCAAACAGAAACCCCCATTCCACCGACACCCCTGCACTCGTCTTACTGTCTCGTCCAGCGCGCTTCCCTTCAATACCGCGATCCACCGCCGGCCAATAAGAAGCCCCATGGCCTTAAGACTGGTATGCAGAGATGCAGCAACCACTGACGCCAAAACATGTAGGAAGCAGTAACAAATAAAGAAATAAGTAGCGCATTAAGATGTATGCCACAGCTTGTCAACTCGACGTCAAAAGCTTTAGGCAAAGCGCCGGCAGCCAGAGACACCAGCCTACACGTGGCACAAGTGAGTGACAGCAGCTTTAGGCAAAGCGCCAGCAGCCAGAGACACCAGCCTACACGTGGCACAAGTGAGTGACAGCAGCTTTAGGCAAAGCGCCAGCAGCCAGAGACACCGGCCTACACGTGGGACAAGTGAGTGACAGACCTGAGCACGTGGAAAGCCCTTGGGCACTGGCATGGGGGTGGGGGAGTCTCAGGGAAGGTGAGGCTGAACAGGGGATGCAACCCTTACCGAATTGGCCATTACGGGCTTCTGCTACGGCTGGCTCTGCCTGTCACCACGACATTTTCCGCTGAGATGAAACCTCCCAGGTGGAAAGCGCTTCCAAAGGCGACGGTTCTTCAAAAAATAAGCACTGAACTTGGACCGTGAACTTAAATAGATGCATATAAGCACGCATGCGGATTTCCGGCGTGTTTCTAGATGTACAGTGGCATGTGGCACGCGGGGTTCCGGAGCGGATCTCCGCATATGGCGGTACGTAGCATATGGAGTTCCAGACAGGTTTGTCAGGTCGCGACGAAAGGTCCCACTCTCTGACCTTGTGCATAAGAGCAAGCTGCCGGCCAAACTCCTCCGGATCCGCTCGTCCACCAAAAGCTAAATGCTCCATTACAATGAACGACCCTTCAGCAGCCAGACCCCAATACCCTCAGCACGATTTGCCGTGGCAGAGCAAGTACAAAGGTGGGATGCCGCGGATCTGTGGCTATGCACCACAGTTTCTCAGAGCGTGAAAAGGTTCGACCGCCGATGGCTTGAGGGACCCTTGAGCAGTGCGCGCAGGGGCTTGGGGGACCCT
>LGRX02013890.1:0-10662 GCA_001247695.2 Cymbomonas tetramitiformis
AGTCAACACCCTATAAGAGCAGCCTGTCGAAGGACATACATATATGTTGCTCGCAGCAGTTCTCGTCTTCGGGCGGCCTTGGTTGGTGTCGCTTGAGCCTTGACTCGCCTAAATATGTTATATATTTATAAAGGATGTTCTGTTCAGAATGGAGCATTCTGTTCTGAACAGAAGATAGTGTTTTGCGATACACTCGCACGGCCACGCGCCGCCACCACCAGACGGCGGCAAGCGCCGCCCGTCGTTGCTCAAGATTCGCTATATGGCTATTCTCCTTAATCTAGGTCCTGCCACAAGGACCTAGCGGGAATGGCCATGGTGACCTCGCATTTCGTATATAGTAGCCCAACCTATGCGTTGGGGTGATGTTTATGACCTATCTGAATTATTTATCATGTTGGTTTGCTTGAAATAACGATGGTCGATCAAAAATCAAAAGCATGGTTGGGGTAGGTCGTTTCACCGAATTTGTCAAAAAAAGGCTAGGTCCTGCCACAAGAACCTAGAGCATTGGCAGCTCTAGGTCTCACTGGACGGGCTCATGATGGCTCATATCATGTCGACCTTCCAAATGTGACCTAATGATGATATGTAAACAGCACAACTACTCACAACAAATATTTGGGACTCGCTTCCTGTGGACCTCAACATCCCACATGTGCCGCGGAGCAATTTTCCATCATAACCAGGGTCTGAAAATCGCATTCTAGAACCTCTAGCGGTAGTTCCAATCATTCAAAAATCCCCCCAAAATCCCAAGGAGACTTTGAAGTCATATGAATGTACCGAAGTGCTCACCAAGACAAGGATCTAGCTTCAAAGCTTAAAATGGACCAAAGACTTACGCCAAAAATGCGAAAAAAATCATCCCCATACTTAATGAATATCGGAATATATATATATAATTATCCACCATACAAAGGAAGCACTAGAGTCGGTCAGAATGTGCGAAGCCACGAGTCATATATGATCGAATAATATACTGACGGGTTGGCTATCTAAGATCAGTCCTCGCTTCTAGGTCGTCATACAATGTACAATGTCTGTAGGTACGAAGTCGATATTCTCGAGTACAGTGAGTACGTGTACACTAAGGTATCAAACGCGACTACTTCCTGAAAATCCGACGCAAGCAGCTGGTGCGTATCACCCCCAGCAGCCCCTTTCTGCCACTGTTTCGATCCGTCCATTAATAATTGCGCCTCTTTATCCTACCCGAGGGGCACATTTTGCCCCCGGGCTTGCACGGAGCCATGAGCCGCAAATGAGATCGCCGGCGGTTCAGTCCAGCACGGGCCCAATCTGCCTCTGCGAGCCGCTTTGAACTCTGACGGTCAAGCTTACCTGCCACATCGGACGGTCATTTCTGAGCCCGTGCAGCAGCTCGGAGCACTGGGAATTGGTGTGGGGGGGTAATGTGTGGGCGGGGCTGGCAATGTGTGATGCTGCGAGCCAGCTTGTGCGCGGTGGTGCTTCAGTGGACATGGACAATTATGAGGTGGGTCCTTACCGGATGTTACGTCGCCCTCTTCGCCCTGCATGCTCCCGCCTGCTCAGCGAGGCTTTCCGTTTGGCCGCGCGCCGCATCTGATTGTGTTGCGCCTGGAGAGACCGTTGAGACTGCGGCCCGGCTAATACCGCACTGCCGCCTGCGGCATCTCCATTCGGGCGTCGCTATATGGGTGCATGGGCGTCGCTGCAATCGTGGCATGCGGGCACCGGCTCGCCTGGCGTGCCTGGCGTGCGTCTGGCACGAGGCACTGGGCGACTTTTAGAACAGGATGCATGATTGTATCTAAGTCGCGATCCGTGTAATATCGGATGCCTCTGTTGCTTGGTGCATGCCAGTCACTTTGTAGTAAGCCAGCGTGTAATTAAATAAGACGCCCCTAACGCAATTATGTGCCATTCCCGGAGCTCGCGTTCTTATTGTAGGGCGTGGGGCACTCGGGTATTCAGAACATGACATTTGTTATGCTTGTACATAACATCTCGTGATGCATTATATTATAATCTCAATATGAAGCGACCTTCGCTCATAACCATGTGTGTTCCACACTGTGAATCACTTCGCGTGCAGCCTTGTATGTCTCGTAGCGCAGGGACACGCGTCCGCCGTCGGTGATTATCATGTTCTGATTTGATTATTGGACGCCTCCGCCGTTGCTTGGCACAAGTCGCGCAATGAGTGATCGGGTAAGCAGTCAGAGTGAATACCAACGAGCTCATTCCGATGGTTACATGTTGGATATTCACACGCATGCATTATCATCACCCACCATTCACACAGGAATCAACTACGGGCACGTCAATATATGTGCCAAATCATGGAAGCAAAGTAGCTCTTGCTTCTCTCTCACACACGAACACACACACATCACATACTCAGCACTAAGCACTAAGTTACACACCACGGAGAGCATCATATATATCACGCCCTGCGCATGCACCTTGATGCGTTTATCGGATGATGAAGGAGGACGATGTCCACGAGACTCGCACAGGTTCTTGGTCTGGGTTCGATCCCCGGCGTCCTGCATCAGTAAATATTGCTTTATTCGCACGTTTTCCGGCTGGATACACAATTACGCATGCACAATCATACAATCATCCGCATACACAGCCAATTCTTTGCGTCTTAGCATAATGTGACAATTTTTATTCTCAAGGGTAATTGTTAAAGATTGCATTCGATATACGCATCAGCCTATTTGCGCACAGTTTGTGCAGCATGCAGTCATAATGAGATTTCACATTGTCAAAATTTAAAGTACTAATATGATGATCATAGTAGTATGCCATGCGTGCTAGATGCCAACTGCCGCAGTGCTACAAACGTGCCCCCCTTTGCTATTCGTCCTAACACACAAATGCCAGCTCAAGATGGGCACAATAATTCTATGAATGTGCAAGGGGTATCAATAGACATCAGATTATGCAGTGCTTGCCTCAAGCACCGCCTCAGTCACTGTCTCGGCTTGTGCTCGAAATTATTGATGAATATCAGCGAGTGCGTTGTGAGTGCATACGCCCGTTGATGCACACTAAGCACGCACGCACACGCACACGCGCACGCGCGCACGCACACACACACACACACACCGAACGGCACGCCGCCCGCTGACAAAAACAGACCCACCATCAATCCAGTGGATGTGAGAAACATGCTTGTGGGAATAGATCAAGGCATGACTATATACCGCACCCACACATCCTAGCCAAAAAAGAAAGTGTGCTGCCACGTTGGAAGCTCAGCCAGTGTTACACTGCAAGTATATTATGAAAATATCACACGTCGGTGCTCGAGCGCACACCGTGAAATTCGAAAGGGAAATCGGCTGCATTGAAGTCCCCATATATATATATATATATATGGGATAAGTTTAGATTGGGTGTAGACATTTCATTATAATCCAGATTGGGTGTAGGCAGTTCATTTTAATCAAGATTGGGTGTAGGCACTTCATTTTAATCTAGATTGGGTGTAGGCACTTCATTTTAATCTAGATTGGGTGTAGGCACTTCATTTTAATCCAGATTGGGTGTAGGCACTTCATTTTAATCCAGATTGGGTGTAGACATTTCATTTTAATCCAGATTGGGTGTAGGCATTTCTTTTTATACCTTGTGGGCATTATTACACTACAATGCATTCTATGCATTACTTTACATTACATTCCGACTGTACATTACATTCCGACATCACATTACATTCTAACCGTACATAACATTCCAGCATCACATTACATTCGAACCGTACATAACATTCCAGCATCACATTACATTTGCTGGTAATAATATTGTTACATCTTGACATCATACTGCATATCGCTGGTAATACTAATGTTACATTCCGACATCATATTACATTTGCTGGTAAAAATAAAATGGCCCGGGTAATAATAACCATTCTACCTAGCACGATGCACGCAAGATATCACTGACACGATAACAACCTAAGCAGGCATGGAATCAGAGGTAAATGTTTGATACAATAAAGGGACACCGAGTATACATATCTCAAAAGAAGGGTACTTCAAATTACACAACCACACTCCCATATCAGCTCGGTGGCTCTTTCTCAGCAAACCTCAGCAAGTCTTTCACATGTTTAGTTACTGCACGCAGTACTTCAATCTCAGCACGGCGGTGCTTCAGCAGGAATCTCGGCACTGGCTTTTTACATCCTACTTCACTTGTTGCATCTTTCGTTAGTTACTGCAGTACTTCAATCTCAGCACGGCGGTGCTACAACAGCAATCTCGGCACTAGTACTTTAGATCCTACTGCACTTGTTGCGACGGTGTCCCTCCTGCCCACACTTGCTGCATTTTGATCTCTTTTTCGGAAGCACCCTCTCCAGGATTCCTTTCTTCCGCGCCTGCTTCTGTGGGCGGCCTTTTCTTTTGGCCGCCGCTGGGGGAAGTAGCAACCGAGGATCGTACAAAGGATGCGCCTCACAATCAGTCAAGTTCGGATGTGGTGGGAAAACAAGATGCACAGGATACTGCTTCTTCCACTGTGCAGTTGTCTTCATCACGTCCACGTAATCCTCCCACTTACGTCCGGTCACCCGCGCATGAGCCAGATTGTGGTGGCACGGTAAGCCGTGCAGTTTCGGCCACCCACAATCACACTCCGCAGGCTCCCCCGCGCGGAGCGTGCTGATGTAGCTGACACCAGGAGTCACTGTGGACTCGATCCTGGCGACCACCTTATCACTTGCGGTGAAAGAGATCCCGCTCGTAATTTCAGTTGCCTTGTCCAAGGCTTCAGCAAGATCCCTGATCAACGCGGGTGGCATCTCACTGGTAGCCCGTTGGGCTTCGGCTTTATTTGTGTTGTACCGTCTCTCCGTCAGCTTCACCGTTGTTAATAGGGCCTTTGTCATGTGCACACCTTCCTTGAATTCCTTCCGCACCGCATCGTTGGCTGCATTCATGGACTCCACGCTGCTGTTGACACTTTCCCCATGGAGCTTCCCACAAGCTGCCATGTACTGCGACTCGTCAGTTGCCTTACCAAGGAACTCCGCAGCACGCGTGGAGTACCGCGCCTTGATGGCTTCCAGCTTAGGAATTGTCAAGGCCTTCACAGCTTGGTCAAACAAAGCCCTAGCCTCCGAACCGCCAGGCTTGACCGTTGTGGACACCGTATCCCCGCGGTGACGAGCACACGTGAACAACTTGGCACGGCGCATGTTTTTCTCCCAAGCCGCAGCAAGACCTTTGTCCTTGTCGGAGATTTCACGTCGGTCAGCTTGGTCATACTTGTCGCCATACGTCCCGTTGCTAAACAGCAGCTGCATCCCATGGGAAACCTCACTCTCATTCATCAGCAAGCAAGAGTATGTAATTGGGACGACGTGGTGTTGAGCATCCCTAGTCACGGTGGACATGAGAATACCTGCGAGGTACGTATCACACCACTCCCAACTACGTAAACAACGAAACCACAACCCACACGGTTTTCATGGAGTATGTACGTAGGTAGGGTCTGCGATCGGACGCACTGCGGGCGAAGCAACTACGTGGGAACGAAAAGGAGCCGGCCGTTGGGGACGGAATACCTGCGGCATTGCTCCGCATATGAGCTCCGTCGCCATAGCTTCTGGAGTGTCCGTAGAGTGCTGCTGCTGCTGATCCGCAACGTTTGAAGTCTGCGGAACATGTTCGGCGTCCTGAGAGGCGGCGGAGGCAGTAGGGGCAGTGGATCTGGTGACGCGTGTTGCTTGCGGGGAGCCGGAAGAAGTGGTCTCCCGCGGTCTTTGTTGCGTTCTGCTGAACCGTGGCATGTGAAGGATATCAATTAAACGGTTTGACTGAGCAGTCGGTGATCATTCATTGACACGCAAGTGAGGGTTTTTGGCAAGAACACGACCGTAAGCGGTTGGAATGATTTGAAACCGGAAGGTGCCCTTATACCTGTGTCTACACCCGATGACACATTAAAATGAAGTGCCTACACCCATTCTAGACCAAAATGAAATATCTACACCCAATCTGGATTAAATGAAATGTCTACACCCAATCTAGATTAAAATGAAGTGCCTACACCCAATCTAGATTAAAATGAAGTGCCTACACCCAATCTGGATTAAAATGAAATGCCTACACCCAATCTGGATTATAATGAAATGTCTACACCCAATCTAAACTTATCCCATATATATATATATATAACGTTGTATATATATATATACCTCTAGCTTTGATTGGCATGCACACTAGATAGCTCGTTCACTTTGTTATGAGTGTGTGTGTGTGTTTGTGTGTGTGTACATAGATTAACATATATGCGCAAAGGGGAAGCGTGGTGGGCCCATAACCTCGTGAGATATATTATGTACCGGAATATATCGGATGGTCACCATAATTGCATACAAGTGTAAACTCATTATAAATATAAACGAATATATAATGCATCTCGTGACCTAGGTATCCGTCACCAAGTACATACGAGTACCGGTACGCTGAACGGAGTCAAGGCAAGTTATGACCTACGGTGCAATCGAATCCAAGAATATATACATACATATGTGCATGCTACATGCAACATGCCGAGTTGTTATTTATTTGCAAAAGAATTGCTCATGTTCCGTGGTCGCATCAATTTTATATATGGCACATGGTATGTGTTGTGCCCATCCATGTGAACGCATTCTCAGAGGGGGGCGTGAAAAAGTCCATGTTATTGGGAACAATATCACGTGGCTGCCACCGCACACCACTGATTGTATGCGCCATGCGGCTGCTATACACACCACTGATTGTATGCGTCATACAACTGTCACACACACCACTGATTGTATGCGTCATACAACTGCCACACACACCACTGATTGTATGCGATATGCGGTTGCCACGCATACCACTGATTGTATGCGCTATGCGGTTGCCACGCACCCCACCGATTGTATATGCGCTATGTGACTGCCACACACACCACTGATTATATGCGCCATGCGACTGCCGCACCGCGAATTGCCAATGCAGCTTTGTATGCCCCGTTCGCGCCGGGAGAAGCGTCGCATATTAAGTCGCGGTCCGTGTCTACTATCGGATGCATCTGTGTTTGGTACTCGCCGTAAGTGCGTTGTGGTAAGCCATGGTTGATGTTTGCTGAAATCTGTATAGGCAGCCCTGACCGGGAGTCCCGGTGCAGGCCCCTATGACAGATTCCTAGGTAGCCAACACTGGACCGTGACTGATCCGTAAGCCTGTGCTGTGACACACCGAGTGTCACAGGTAGCTAGTCTCGAGACCGTTCCGACTCCGTGACTGTTCCGGGTATATCTAGCTTAGGGTTTATTTCTTATGACAGTTTATCGATATTGGTTCCAGGACTGTCTGATATCCGTGAACCGGATATTCCAGTAGGTCGTGGACCCATTCCACGCTATTTTCCCACAGCTAATTTGGCCATGATTGGCTAAAGCAGCCGCTTGGAGAGGTGGTGCGCGACGGCGCGTTTGGGTACGCACGGGAATTTTGAGATGAGCTGTCGCGATTATGAACAAGGGGCGGCAATGTAGGGGCTGGCGGGGCGTGGGGGTATTGCTGGGTGCTAAAATGGCGGTGTATCTCTGCTGTGGTTGAGTGTGGGGTGTTGTGAGGGATTTTGGGTTTGAGATGTGGGTGTGGCATTGGAGGGCAAGTTTTTTAAATATATTAACGAAGAGGTTCGGCACCCTGTTAGGTGATACCGTTCCAGCAGAACAAAACAACACTTTGCAATTGGGCATTCACTGCGGCTCGCGTGTCGTGCACCCGGGTCGCGGCACGAGCGGCTCCTGCGGTGAATGCCCCCAACCTGCCACAAGACCCTAGTTGGCGCCCTTCGAGCAGCCAAGCACGAGTTCACGTCGAAATATATGAAAGAAACTGCGGGCAAAGGCGTGCTTCGAGCACACGCATGGCAAAAAGGCATAGGCCAGGTGTCCAAACCCGAGCCGGCGCGTCGCCAACCATGAATTCCCACAACCTGTCATACAGGCCCGTCGGGGAATTCACCGCTGCCAACGCCCGCGTGGGTCGAATTCACAAAGACAAACACAATACAAACTGAGGGGAAAACATGCGTTCGGCTGCAATGTTGTCAAAAGGTTGCAGTCAGGTGTCTGGACTCAAGCTGGCGCGCCGTCAGCCGTGAATTCCCACAACCTGTCACACAGGTCCGTTCGGGGAATTCAACGTTGCCACGGCCTGCGCAGGTCGAATTCACAAAGGTAAACATCATACAAACTGTGGGGAAAACATGGGTTCGGCTACAACCTCGTCAAACGGCAAAAGTCAGGTGTCACGGCTCGAGTTAGCGCGGCTACGGTTGTGCATTCCCAAACGCCGGTCACATACAACGACGATCGCTCTTAATTGGAAGATGCGCTCTAAATTGGAAGATTTTTTGAAGGTCATTGTTTTGATGTTTTTTACATTATTTTAAACATATCATGCCCAAAAAATAGGGTGGTTATAATTTTTGAAGTTTTTCTCATCGTATGAGGCGGGGTTTTCAGAATTCTTACGCGTGACTCTTAGGCATATTGAGGAGTGTTCCAAAAATCCACATATGGTATTAGATCGAGATTAAAGGTTATAAAATGGAAGTAAAAAGGGAAAAATATGTACCTGTTTATCGTATGTTTGATATTTTCATCGATTTCAGCACAATTTTGCCAAAACCCCCTCAAACCCTATGCTTTATCACACGCGTATTCACAAAGGGCGGGTAACATATGTAAAGGTTCTTGCTAATGGACCCGTCACGTGCTATGTTATAATGTAGTTTGCCATAAAACATATTTGAACAAATAAAATAGCAAGCACTTGCATCTCCGTGCAGATTTCTGGAGCAAATGGCCCTCTAGCGGGGGAAACCCTAAGTGGTAACGCCAATTTAGGGTGTAAGCACAACCACATGTGTACATGCATGCACATACGAACTCTTGACTGCACTTATTTACTCTTCAGAGTTCTCCAGCAGTGCTTTTAAAAGCTCAGCTTTCTCCTCACAACCTTGAATTCCGCCTTGAACACCAGATTTTGCGGTCTCATCCCAGCATGTCAACACCTCGTTCACGTCAAATGTAGACTTCATGCGAAGGGTGCGGGCACCCCGTACGAAAGCTCCAGCCTCACAGAGTTGTTCTACCGTCTCGAACGTTCTCCGTGACTGTGCTGGCAACCAGAACTGCCAGGTTATCTCCTTCCGTGAGGCATGCTGCCCCACCACCTCCACGAAATGGAGTGGGAGTGACTTACCGCCGTCCGGGAGCATAACGTTGAACCAACACTTGTCGCTGGCTTCCCCGCCCGCAACGGTCACGGCATAGCTGCCCACAGTCATGTCCTCGAACCGGTAGTCGGCTGCCAAGTGTTCCTTCTGCGATGCCAAACGCATCCCACGGTCATATAGACTCTCGTCAACACCGGAGGAGTGCTCATCGTCGCCATCATCCGCGCCCTCACTGCTGCTGGGCTGTTTCTGCTGTTTTGGCTGCTTTCCAGGCTTCTTCTTGCGCGCTGCAACCTGCCGACTCCGACTGCGAGTGGCAAGATCCATCTCCATATCAGTATCATCGCTGTCGCCTTCGGAGGCGGGTGAAGTTCTGCGCGCCCTGTTTTGCCTTTGTGCGCCTGAAAACCTCTTGCGAGCAGCAGGTGGATCTCCTCCTCTCCGACTCCTCTTTCCATTTGCTTCACGCACACCTGCCTCTGCACGAACTGCGGGAGCTTCTTCACCAGCTTCTTCTGCCTCTGCACGAACTGCGGGAGCTTCTTCACCCGCATCTTCTGCCTTCAAAAGCTGGATCAGGCGTTCCAACTTCTTGGTCTTGGTCGTAAGACCCCGCAGTTCAGCATTCCGCTCAGATAACACTCGGTGTAAGTGTTTATCCTCGTACCTGCGTAAGCGAACCCTGGTTTTAAACTTCTCTATACACTTCGTATTATCTTCGCATACTCTTACACCGCAATGACGGACTCTCACGACGACGAGACTAGAATCCTGAGGGAAGTTTTTCCCTGGATGAGTGAGGGTTTTTTTAGCGAAAATCAAGAACAAGGAACGACCTCTTCTACCGTCGTTCCGAACACACCAGGAACAACGGACTCGGACGACGAGGTTACAATCTTGCGGCAGGTTTTTCCTTGGTTGCAAAGCTCCACAACAGCGACACCTGAAGACGAAGCGACGACTTCTTCTACCTGGAATCAAAGGACTCCCGCAACACAGGAGCAAGCCGCCACCACCACCAACTCGGAAAGAGAGGAAGGAAACAAGTGCGTCGTCTGCTTAGAAATAGTTTTCCCCGCGGAAACGTGGGTTTCAGGGTTAGGGTGTGACTGCAAAAACGTGCTGTATCATCACCCTTGTTTCCAGGCCTACTTGGCAAGTTGCACGGATATTGCAAAATGCCCTTGTTGTAGGAAGATCTGGAGCTAGAACAAGAAACCTACCTGACTTTGCTTAGACACTTGAAGGACAACAATGACAAAATAAATATAAATAAGGTATAAATGAGATCGCACTAGGCTGGTAAACGGTCGTCTTACCTTCTGGAAATCAGCTCAGTACAATACTTGGCCTCGCGCATAAAAGCCACAACCTCGTTGATGTCAATATTTTTCAGGACTTTTTTCTCCACCACTTGTTTCTTATGCG
>LGRX02013891.1:0-12973 GCA_001247695.2 Cymbomonas tetramitiformis
GGGCGTTTCACTCTCACCGTAGTGTGCGGGGCGTTTCACTCTCACCGTAGTGTGCGGGGCGTTTCACTCTCACCGTAGTGTGCGGGGCGTTTCACTCTCAATATATTTAAAAAACTTGCCCTCCAATGCCACACCCACATATGAAACCCAAAATCCCTCACAACACCCCACTCTCAACCACAGCAGAGATACACCGCCATTTCAGCACCCAGCAATACCCCAACGCCCCGCCAGCCCTTACATTGCCGCCCCTCGTTCATAATCGCGACAGCGCCCCGATGCGGTGCGCCACCGGGAGCCTGAACATCGCCCGCATCAGTTTACTCACACTTAAAATAAACGAACATTCTGTTCCACAATCTGCACTTACCGCGTTATTAGCAGTTCGCGGTTGCTTTCCAGCAGTCGCCAATTTTGCGCTCCACTGGTCATCCATCTGTTATGAACGAACACCACGCAACCCCACCCTTTGGTTTGCAGTCTATAAACGTGTGGATAAAAATATAACAGCGACCGTGCAACGATTTAGCACGGTAAACGTTATTGGACACGAAGTGGGAACTGATTCCGCGCGATCGAGATGTCATCAGACCTGAGACAGGTCGTCATCGTCATTTCGCCGGATCCGAGGTGCCACCGCTCCGAGGTGCACATGCGATGGTAAAGCTGCGAACGGAAGGTCAAAGGCAAAGGGAAAGGCAAAGGGTTTAAGATTTAGCGGCAGTAGGAATAGTTTTCAGAAGCATATGGAAAGTATTCTAGTGCTTCTGAAAACTATTCCTACTTCTTCTATATCCTAAACCCTTTGACTTTCCTTTTACTGCTGCACGCGACCGGCAAGCATCTTTGAAACTTCCGAGTTTCAAAGATGCGTTTTGTATTTTGGGTGCACCCTAAAATTACAAAACAGCCGAGCGCTTCCCGTTTGTGCGGGATATTCACATGTATTCCATGTAATATTTCGTATGAAATAACACACATGCACACGCAGGGGAAACCCTCGGCTGCTTGGCATCTTTGGGTTTGGGTTCGAACCCAAACTCGAACCCAAAACATCTGCCTTAGAAATAAATTGCGCGTTTCGCGCACAAGTAACTTGAAGCCTTGAGCTTCAGGTAACTTAAAGATATATCCCTCGGCAGTATTTGTGCCAAGCTTCGTGCTCTAGGACGCACGGGAAGCCCTCGGCTGTTTGGCATCTTTGCGTTTGGGTTCGAACCCAAACCCAAACCCAAAACATCTGCCTTAAAAATAAATTGCGCGTTTCGCGCACAAGTTAATTGAAGCCTTGAGCTTCACGTAACTTAAAGATATGTATCTTGGCAGTATTTGTGCCAAGTTTCGTGCTCTAGGACGCACGGGAAGCCCTTGGCTGTTTGGCATCTTTGGGTTTGGGTACGTTCGAACCCAAACCCAAAGGCAAAGGCATAGGACAGTTTCGTAGATTCTGTCCCGATGCCTTCGCAACCTCGCATGCTAACTCATATTATAATGAATATTCAACATTCAAGCGTTGGATACCCCACGCCAACGGGAAGCGCTCGGCTGATTTGTTATTTGGGTATGCGCACCCAAATGACCAAAAACGCTTCTTTGAAACTCGTTAGTTTCAAAGATGCGTGGCCGATGCCTTCGTGCTTATGTGTATATTTCATATGAAATATGGCATGGAATAAATGTGAATATCCCGCACAAACGGGAAGCGCTCGGCTGTTTTGTAATTTTAGGGTGCACCCAAAATACAAAACGCATCTTTGAAACTCGGAAGTTTCAAAGATGCTTGCCGGTCGCGTGCAGCAGTAAAAGGCAAGGCAAAGGGTTTAGCATATAGAAGAAGTAGGAATAGTTTTCAGAAGCACTAGAATACTTTTCATATGCTTCTGAAAACTATTCCTACTGCCGCTAAATCTTAAACCCTTTGCCTTCCCCTTTGCCTTTGACCTTCCGTTCGCAGCTTTACCATGTGCACCTCGCAGCGGTGACACCTCGGATCCGGCGAAATGACGATGACGACCTGTCTCAGGTCTGATGACATCTCGATCGCGCGGAATCAGTACCCACTTCGTGTCAAATAACGTTTACCTTTAGCACCTTACAAATTTTACAGACTCGGGTTTCTCTTGTAACAAATATATTATATATGCTGGTCTGCTCGGGCAGAACGTCAGCTCAGAAATGATTTCGCTAGCTACCTACGTCCAACTATCGTTCCATCCTACGTACGTAGCTAGATAGGTCTTAATAAGGTCTTTATGCGTTTGGTGTTCGCGGATGCACCTATATCTACCGTAGATGATCATTGACAAAAAGAGTGATATATAAGGCAGATATATATGCTCTAATGAGTGTGCTGAACAGTCTCGCAGGGGCGGGTGTTCTCGGATACTAAGATGATATAAAATACTGAGTCAGGTGTTTTATAGCACACCGTGACACACGTGACTAACGGACACTGGTGACACATCGGGCTGAGGGGTGACATACAGGAGACCCACTGTGCCCCCCCCTTACAGTGGGGGTGGCAAGATTGGGTTCCCCGTGACACCACCTCACCCCGTAGGGTTGAGGTGTCACCAGACAAAGAGACAAGAGCAGTGCAGGGTCTAGGGGCCAAACTGGCCCGAGCAGTTCGGCATGCGCCATCCCAAATTGTCCAAAAGTCTGATGCTAACTAAATCTAAAGAGTTCGGCTCCCTCGAGAGTCGATCACAAGCCGTGTGGGCATGGAGAAGGGTCCCTTCCGAACATCTTTGTTAAATCTCAATCTTGTTTTGCCGCGGCGTCATCCTCGATCGCATGCGTCAAGCGCCAGTGAGGCAATACCCATCCCTACAACGTTCAACCAACGCCGGTGCGCTGCCAGAGCCAAAAGCGGCCTGGCACCACCAGAGCGGATGCGTCAACGAAGAGGGGGCAGGGGGATGGAAGGTGAAAAATGCGGCGAGCCCCCACTCTGCCGCCAATGAGCGCGCATGCAGAGGGGAGAATCGGTGGGGTTGGTGTCGTAACACCACCGCACACCACCACACAGTGGCCAAGGGGCACGAAGGGCGGAGCGGAGAGCGGAGGATGTTGCGGACGCAACTCGTCGTGCTCAGAGTTGTCGTCATTGGCGAAGGCGATAGACTGGATGTTGGTGTCTGGTGCATAAGCACCACCAGACACCACCAGACCATAGCCAGGTGCAGGATGCCGTCGATGGACTCGAAAAGATGCCAACGCTGAATGAACAGCGGGCATGCGCGCATTCTGGCGGTCAGCGGACATGGTGGCTGACCGCTGGCTGGAGAATTCCGCGAACGCGAGGTTAGGGTTCCCAAGCGAAGACATAACTTTCTGAAAAATGAACCAAATCCAGCGATGGATGAGTCAAATTGGTGTAGATTTTGACGAGGAAGACGCCGGTGACGTCAAACAAGTCGTGCGGCAAGCCAGTTGTCCTGCAGGAGCAGTGCTGCTGTCCAGAAAGGCGAGGGCGCGTTTGGGTGCGTGTCTTCAACGTAACTTTTCGTAAAATCAACCAAATCGGGCGATGCAAAAGCCAAATTGGGGTGAAATTCGACGAGGAAAACGGCGGTGAGGTCAAAAATAACGTGCGGTAAGCCAGTTTAGCTACAGTTCGGGCGCTGCTGCCCAGAGTGTAGGGCACGTAGTTGTGAATGGTCGGAAATACGTAAAAGCGGCAGGGCACAATTGTAGCCCAATTTGCTTACGGTTCTGTGATAAATGCTGGTCGCGGCCGCGATCTTCAACGGTGGCCGGGGTCGTGATATAGTTGTTGTCGTAAGGACGAAACAACCGCCGTCGGCGTGCGGCGGATTCGAGGAAGTTCGGTTCGCCCTCCAAGGATCCAAATCAACGGGGCTCAACTCCAGCCCAAATTGTCAACGTTTGGTGATAAAATTTTGAACGCGGCCGCGATCTTCAACGGTGGCCGAGGTCTAGATGTGGTTGCTGACGGCGACGTGCGTCAGTTGCCGGCGGCGTGCGGCGGTTACAAGGAGAATCGGCGTGCTCTCCAGGGATCCAAAGCAACAAACGAACACCCACAAGTGGTGGCCGATAACCTGACAGAAAGAGTGATATATAAGGCAGATATATATGCTCTAATGAGTGTGCTGAACAGTCTCGCAGGGGCGGGTGTTCTCGGATACTAAGATGATATAAAATACTGAGTCAGGTGTTTTATAGCACACCGTGACACACGTGACTAACGGACACTGGTGACACATCGGGCTGAGGGGTGACAGACAGGAGACCCACTGTGCCCCCCCCTTACAGTGGGGGTGGCAAGATTGGGTTCCCCGTGAATCATGTCGATCGTCGATGGGCATGGGCGTTGTCAGTGGCGACTGCATTTTGAAATGATTATCTCGCCAGGACACCCACATCACGGTGGCTGCGCTGGTTATTAACACTTTTCAAATGTATCGGCGAAACAGGCGTGTGTTCTGGCTCCAATATAATTCCCAGCAGCGTGATTATACCGCGATTAACAGATGCAGCCTTCCGTTAACACTCCCGAACCGTGTCCCATTAACACTCTACCCTCGCCAACGGTTAACACTTTCTTCACACCTCATTAACACTTTTCCGCCTATAATATAGCCCATTATGAAATTTTTCGCGTATTAACACTTGATTAACACCCAGTTTCCGAATTAACACTATTTAACACTCGATTAACATTTTTTAACACATCGTTAACAGTTTTTAACACAAATCCTTCCTAGTGTGGTCGTAGAGTAGCCCATTCACCCGGCTCACAACCATTGCAAGGGGGTCGTCGAGGTCAAAGGACTTGAGCTCCAGTCCAGCCGACTCAAACTCCGTACGCAGCTGCACCACCAGGTCGGACAGAAGGCCAGCGTCGGTCGTCCGTACCGCGAAAATGGTGTTTCTTGTCACCAAGAACGTCCTCGCGGATGCTCTTGGCCCAGGCACGATGCAGACGTGTCTTGTAGATGTCGTCAGTCAGCTTGCCCTGCTCCTGCAAGTAACGCCTGATAGCCACGTCGGCGTCCTCGTTCGAAGCAGGGGTGGGGGTCGGAACAGTTGGTGTCCGCACCGTCGGGCTGTTCCGAACCCCGTCGATAAGCCTCAGCGAGGCGTCAATGTCGCTGTCCCTCGTGAGGGACTTCTTCGCTCTGGTGGCAACACCCATCTCTCGAAAAGCCTGAGGGAAGGTGGTGTGCATGAGCGTGTTCGGGTGTGGTTGCGGAAAAAAATGGGATGAAGCACTGCGGAGCGAGCGAAGAGAACATGTAAGCGAAGGGCTCTACTAAGTGCCAAGCACAAGGCAGATACAGGGAAGACATAATGTTCTGAATTCGTAGGGTTGCCTACGCTCAAACTGATATTAAATAATGTGCCTACACTCATACTGCGATATTCGACATTTGCCTACGCTGATACTGAATTAAATCCTAAAATCATTTGTGACAAAAGAAATAAATCGACTGTGGCGTGAAAAAAACAACTATGACAGAACTATTTCAAAAACCGACTGTGACAGAGGAAACCAACTGCATATGTTTATTGATGTACAACGGGCATGTCAAATAGTCGCATAGGGTTTTTCCAGGATTCGCCCTGAAAATTGGACTTTACGCGAAATGCGATTTCTCCCTCGTTACTTGGCCAAATCGGTTCAAATTTGGCGCAGATTGGACCCCGAAGAACCCTCTAGAACGCCCTAATCTCGGTTTAGCTAATTATTGTGTAACACCATAATTATATGTTACATAATGACCTATGGGTGTTTTCCGCGTTTTAGGTGGGCCAGAGATTAAATCTGCCATTCGCAGAAGGGGGCATGGTATCGCCTAAGGGGTTCAGATTCCGTCAACCCAGTTGTTATCGAGTCTTGGTAACGATTGGTCCGATATGCACCGGCGTAGTTACATCCATTTGCCACTGCATCCTTAAAATCCAGTGAAATCGGCCGATCGTTGCATGACGGTCGCACGCGATGACTGAAACACTCGATATAAATGTGTTTAGGGGCGAAGTGAAGAGGGGAGAAGTGGGTTCGGATCGGATGGTCATGGTGAAAAACGCCGGACGCCTCGTCCTCGAAAGTACAAGCAAGGAATGCATAGAACCCTTCATGTGTCATTTTAAACGGCACTGTCTCTCTTAACCACAGTCAGGTCCGCTGGAAAGCACTCGACGGCCATTCCAAGACAGACTCGTCCGCTGAGCGGGAAGTGCCCACTTTCACTTGACAGTATTCCAAAATTGTTTTGAATAATGGCTGTGAGCTCATAGCTTAGGGCGCAAGAGAACCGCCGCCTGATACCGTACTCGAAACAGGAGGAGGACCACGGACGTAGCACTCGGACGGCCACCAAATTACTCCCTGACGTCTTTCGCTTTTTTATTCATGAAAGTCTGATTATTCGACGTATGATTCCGCGAAAATGGTCGTTAGAAGACAAGGTACCACGGTGCGCATTGCCGCAAACTCTTCTCCAACCACGGCAGCTGGAAATGAAGCGTATCATAGGGCGAGCACATCATCCGTCATGGCACAGAACGTTCTCGAGCGAGTGCATAAAACAGCGAGCAAATCGGCGCAAGACAGATTTGGAGCTGAAGAAACTTATGACTGAAGGGGGTATTTCTATCTCTCGGCGCTCGATATCTGCATAGCTGCGAAAGAACGGCGTCCTCCGGTTCAAACTCAAATACAAACCACTCCTCACCCGAAAGCATATGCAGAATAGGCTAGAGCACGCGAAGAGATTGTTGGACGACACTTTCGAGAATCGCATAGATGTTGATGAAAAGTACTTCGAAATCGAGTCGTGTGCAGCCGTCGAGAAGCGCACTCATCACGAGGCCCCTGAATACACGTCATTCCAGTCGCGCAAGTTCATTCCGAAAGCGATGTTTTTGACTGCAGTAGCTAAACCCAACATTGAGCACGGTTTCGATGGCAAGATAGGCATATGGCGGATCACTGAAACGAAAGTAGCACAAAGAAAGTCTTGCAAGTATGATCGCGACGAAGAGTACGAAGTGGATGTAACCTTAACTGGGGATCGGTTTGTGAAGGTCATGAAGGAGGTCTGCAAGGCTGTAAAAGCCAAAATGCCTTGGCTGAAAAAGCGGGTGGTGCAGATCGACGGTGCAGGCCCACACCAAGGCGCCTTCAATAAGGTCGTTAAAAATGGGAAACGGCTGGGTGCACTGGTCGAGCGACAGCCTGCACAGATGCCCCACGGTAATCGGAACGACCTTCTAGTCTACCCCGCCATGCAACGACAGGTAGAGAAATTATGCGAAGGTGAGAGGAAGCATATCGACACCGTCGTCACTGCGGTGCATCAAGCATGGGACGACCTTTCCCCTGAGACACAGCATATGGCCTGCGAAATTCAACGAGTCGTTTTCGCGAGCATCATTGAGCACAACGGTGGCAACCAGTTCAAAGTCCCTCACATCGGATTGCGTGCTGAGTTGAAACCGTTCATTATTGAGCTCAACGAGTACTTTGATGCTCGCCAAGAGGTTGGGATTGATGAGGAAGAAGATGCTCAAGAGAGCAGCGATGACGACGTTCCAGCCTCCAGTGCGAGAGTCAACCAAGCTGATTTTGTGGCTACTTCGTGGCAGGCGAAGGAACAGGGCATGTCGCACACTCATCGTCGCAATGGCAAATGCACTTTGAGTACGGTCATTGCTAACGGCCCGGGTGACGATGCTGCAGATGAAGATGATGTTTTCCTCGTTCAAACAAATGTTCCTCGCCGTGCTGCGCCTCGCACACGTGCTACTAACAGATGATCGAGCATATGTATGCTTGTCGGGTGCAGTGTAGTGTATGTCAATTTGTTGTGCCATCTAATATTTATGCTTTCCCTACTGTCAAATTAACACTCTCCCAGGTTAAAACATACTGCTGAATAGCAAAGTTGATGAAACATCTTGCCCATCAACCTCTCTTGAATAGAGCACAAGCCTACTGTAACATGTCACACATTAGCTTATATTCGCAATATTGGATGAAATCAGTGCTTTGAGCGTGATGTGGTGCCATAATATATTGCATGTCATGGGCAAGTGCCATAATGGTTTCCCAAACTCAAAACACGTATAAAAAGATATTTTTAACTTGTAGGGTTTCATCAATACCCCCTCTTGAGAGTGGCAGATTTATTATGTCGGGTGAAATATATTTACATTAGCACGATGTCACACTACCTCACATACACGAGGTCAAGGTGTCTCGACTGGGTACAGTCTCATAAACCCGAGATTAAGGCGTTCTAGAGGGTTTTGGGGTCCAATCTGCGCCAGATTTGAACCGATTTGGCCAAGTAACGAGGGAGTAATCGCATTTCGCGTGAAGTCGAATTTTCAGGGCGATTCCTGAAAAAACCCTATGCGACTATTTGACATGCCCGGTTGTATATAAACAACCCCACTGCAGCAGGGGCTGTGTGTGTGTTTGTGTGTGTGTGTGTGTGGGGGGTTGTGAAGCAGATCACTCCTACAGTAAGCACACCATAGTGAACGGCATGAGATCGGCAAGCAAAAGCCAGCCCACCATCATCCCAGTGGATGTGAGAAGCAAATCAAGAGCAGGGCGGGGCCGTGACAAGATACCACAAACACATGCATATTCCCAACCCAAATGCAAAGCAGCATGGAAAGATGATACGATGTGACCGATCGTCGCCAAACAATTGTTGGTCTCCGGGTTACGGTGTAAGCGGACCCTGCTGGCATGCCCCCCAGTGGCTCCCGGTCGATGGATGGGACCTGTTGGTCCATGGTTATGTCATGAATGCAGTCACACCACACAGCATGAACACCCCATGTCAAAAAAAGAAAACATGCGGGCACCTAAGTGCTCCCCACAAAATTCAAGGGAAAACACAGAAAGTGTACTTCACCACCTTCTGCCTCTCCTCGCAGCACGACAGACGAATCCACCGAGCTCTCCAAGAGGCAGTGCCCGCCAGAATGGCACCACAGGGATAACCGCCTCCCAAAACCCACTTCCACCCGGCGGTCGTCCCCGTTCACAGCGATCCGCCAGTACTTCATATCAAGGTCAAAGAACACAAGTCCCCGGCATGTGTAATAACCATGAGCATAGTACACGGAGAGGGAGCTAGCGTCAGACGAATCCAAGACACTCCCAAAAAGCGAGCCGTAGACGAATCCCCGACGCACTCAAAGAGGCAGTACCCGTCAGAAGGGTACCACAGGGACAGCCACATCCCATCATCCAAATCATTCCAGTGGCCGTCCCCGTTCACAACGAGATGCCAGTACCCCATAAAGTGGGTGTCGATCACCAGTCCCCCGGCAGGTGAAAAAGCCCCAAGGCACTGGACATAAATAGAGCCAGCCGCAGACGAATCCCCGACGCCCTCAAAGAGGCAGTACCCGCCAGAAGGGTACCACAGGGACAGCCACATCCCATAATCCAAATCATTCCAGTGGCCGTCCCCGTTCACAGCGATCCGCCAGTACCCCATAAAGTGGTTGTCAACCACCCGTCCCCCGGCAGGTGAAAAAGTCCCAAGGCTCTGGACATAAATAGAGCCAGCCGCAGACGAATCCCCGACGCCCTCAAAGAGGCAGTACCCGTCAGAAGGGTACCACAGGGACAGCCACATCCCATCATCCAAATCATTCCAGTGGCCGTCCCCGTTCACAACGAGATGTCAGCACCCCATAACGTGGCTGTCAACCACCAGTGCCCCGGCAGGTGAAAAAGCCCCAAGGCACTAGACATAAATAGAGCCAGCCGCAGACGAATCCCCGACGCCCTCAAAGAGGCAGTACCCGTCAGAAGGGTACCACAGGGACAGCCACATCCCATCATCCAAAGCACCCAAGTGGCCGTCCCCGTTAACAGCGAGATGCCACAACCCTATGGCGAGACGTATTCCCGGTCAGCTATGATGGCCCGAACTCCCACCCATTCGGACCTGGCACAATGACACCGTCACGTAAGTCCCCCAGCTTACGCCTGACGCGCGAGATCCAGCAACCCGGACCTCGTCTATCATACAGACCGGGCCTCTCCACCATAAAGCGCCGCAAAAAGCCCCACAAACGCCTGCTGTGGTAACCCTTTTGTGTCATCCTGTGGAAAACAAGAGCTATGTTGTAAACAAAGTCTTGCCAAAGGACACATCTCTCAGCGAACCGATGCAGTTGGCTCGTGACAATCCCATACTTAGCTTTGTCGGCCAAGTACGAGTCATGTGCAGGGTACCTAATGACCTGGATGTCAGCATATTGTGCATCCAGTCATATATGGCAGTCATAAGGCCTCTGCGCCTATTTTGCTTGATGAGTATGTCCATGTAAGCACACCATACGCACAACGTTCCAGGTGTTGATTTTCCTGACAAGAGGTATAGCCGATAACACCATGCAACTTCAAATATACTGCGGCGCATGATGTTCGAGATTACATTGCTTGTATCCTTGGATAAATCTAGGCCATCTCCATTTCTGGATGATAAATCGCCATCCTCAACTTGTCTCTTAGATTCTCGTAGCTGGTGTATGCTGGTAGCTTCACAGTATTGAAACATGTTGCTGACGAGGGGAGCCGACTTGAATTCTCTGTAACATACATTCCCGATATTGGGCTCAGCACCTCGAGGCATCCACTGCGCACGATCACTGTTTTTCATGGTATAGACTGGATGCAGACCACAGAGGACAAGTTGGAAGGATGGAGAGCAGATAATCGACCATCACCCAAAAAGAATAATCAGCGACAGGGAACAGGGCGTGGGTGAAACACAATACAATGCTATCGTGGCAGATGAAAAGCAGCATGGGCTAAATGCACCTTGCAACCCCAAAAGGTTGCGCGCAAGAGTCCCTGCTCCACTCGTATGAGGAGGGCACTGCAACGCGCGTAGATGTCACACCAAACCATCTGGCGAATTGCATGAGGATTGGGCTACACAAGGCTCCTGCTACAGAAGGGCAACGCATCCACCTGCGAAACATGCACCCATGCAAACAACAACGGGCTAGCAGACATCGATGGCATACCTCCATTACTGTTCACCTTGATCTTCACAGGCAAGCGCCCCTGCCCAGTGGTGAACCGAAGGAAAAGAGATCGCTCTTCGGCGCTGAATTCCTCCAAGGCCGCCCACAGCCATTCCTTGATATTGGAAGAAACCTCCCCCTCAAACTGCTCTCCCCCACTCCCAACCCTCCACACACCGCTGCCTTGGACCACCACCACTTCCACAGCACAGCCTCCTGCCTCTCGCAATAGCTCAAATGCGCCTCGTGCCTGTCCGGCGCGATCCACCAACTCTCCTCCCGGCGGATCCACATTCGAAGACGGCAGGAAGAGCCGATGGCGACATGCTATCGAGGGTAGGAGCGAGGTGCCATTCGCGCAATCATTTGGGACGCAGGAGGCATTTTGCTCCACTTTCATGAGATGGAATTAAAAGTCACCTCAGCATCCTTTCTGATGTCTGCGACGGGAATCTCCACATCGCCGCATACAGCAAGCTCGAGTTCCTTCCAGGTCAGGAGGTAGAGGCACTCGATGGGCACAATCTCGAGGATGCCGTCTCGAATCGCTCGCACCTGGCGTCGACTACCGCCCATTCCCTCGAGTGAATTGGGTGGACAACGCAGACCCGAAAGCAATTTGAAACATAAGCTCTGACCCGGTGTGAGGCCACCACTTTCCTTGGAGAAAAAGTCTGCGCCTGAAGTGTGAGCACGAAGGCAAATGCATTTCCCAAGTCCTCTGGAGTTCGCATTTCTCAGCCTCTGGTGAGGGCCGCACTTCAAAGTTTTGGCGTGGCCTCTTCCTGGACAGGAACAGAAAGGAGGCGCTGGGGTGGTGTGACCTGGTGGGCAAATTGGTGGAGATGCATCTCCTGGAGCAGGCTGAGGCAGTCTGTGGCGCTGCGGCACTCGTCAAAATCCTGCTCCACGACTCCCCACTCCCACGCTCCTCCCGATCACCAGGACAACATGGTAGGAACCTTCAGGATAGATTTCAGATATTCGATCGAAATTGCAATTTTCCCCGCTTGCCGAAGGTCCCCCTCACCGGACTTGCAAGTGTGGTGGCCTTCATCATCGCGGCTCACAATCTCTGGCTACCGCACTACACATTGAGAGTCGAAGGCCGAATATGCATTTCTCATCCCCCTAACGGCTAAAGCAGCTAGTGGCAGGTGGCAGGTGGCAGGTGGCAGGTGCCGCGCCTTGACGGTGAGGCCAGCCATAGCGAGGAAGTTGGACTGCAGGAGATCCTGCAGCGTGTCTTGGACAAACTCCTCGTCGTCCATCAGGCCCTGCATGCTCCATCCCCCGGCTCAACTACCCTCCAACTCCCGGTGCATGTGCACCATCAGGGGGCGTTCCCCTACCCCTCCGACTCCCCTTGCCGCCCTCCCCTTGCCCCTTGAGTCCAGCGAGGCTGCGGTTGGGAGAGGAGGCATTGCACGTACGGGTCTCAGTCAACCTTGCACCCTTCTAGACCCTTCTCTCCCTGCTCAACCTCACCTTCGTTGATGCCCATCTATGCATTTGCCTTGGCAACATATCACATCAGCTGTCGGGCACAGGCGTGAGGCACACCCACTCGAGGGCGTTCACGTAGTACTCCAGCAGGCGGTGTTGGGTGTGGTCCACCTCAGCGTAGTCGGCCCACGTCACCCGATCCTCCCCAAGCAGCTTCCACACCAGGGGGTTCAGACGCAGCATCAGCTTGTTGTCCGAGAGTATGGCGGCGGCCATCATGCGGCCGAGGAATGCGTACTGCTTCTCCTCCTTACACTGGAACCTCGGGATGTAGGTCTCCCTGGGGGGGGAGGGGCAGCACCAGAAGGATGCACGTTCAATCGGATCACGATCAAGAAAAGACTTGGGTCTTAAAACGTACTGAGAGCTCCTGGGGCCTGAAACAACACCGAGGGGTACTGGGGCGTGGATCTACTCCGTGGGATAGTGG
>LGRX02013892.1:0-35558 GCA_001247695.2 Cymbomonas tetramitiformis
ACCATGGCTGTGCTGCGGACTGGCACAGCAGTGCCACTACCGCCAACTAGTGGCTAGGAGGTTAATCATGCCGCTCCTGCACAGTGAGATTGACCGTAGCTGTATGTGCAGAGGGGTCCGATCACGGACCGGTTTCAGGTTTACAACTCTTGACTGGGAACCGCCCTGCCAGAAAGGACAGGCCTTCCTTTAGAGCCCAAAATTTCCACCGCTATAGATGGTGTTTGTTCACAGGTTTCCACTTCGGTTAGCCAGTCACCACACTAGGTGGTGTGCTGGAACAGTCACACCGCTTGCTTTGTGACTCTTCCTATAGTAGTGTGTATGACTGTCACCCGAACCCGAACCCTAACTGTTTATGCCCGTTATATCGGGTTAACTTATCAGCTTTAATACATTCTGAGAAAACCTATCACTGAGTGTATATATCCCGAGTCCTAGGGGTATATCCAACATCCTGGACCGTTTTGGCCGAAAGAGGGCCAGGCATTTTCTCAATTGCGGGCCATAAAGATTTTGGGAAGCGACTTCAACTCTGGGCCTCTCCCAGTACAGTAATAAAAAGCCCACCTATAAGAAACCGGGCCGTGGGTGGGGGGGGTAGCGGCTGGCTTTCTTAATAAATCGAGGGTCCAGATAGATTCGTAGCGGTTCGCAGTTTCTAATATGAAGCAAAATCTGGGATCTCCGGGTGCTCCGAGGGCGTCAGAGTTTTCTTAATCGGGGATCAGATTTCAGTCATTAGTTTCCCAGAGTACGATTTTCTTATTCCAATACGTGGCCGAGTTGTGGCCGAAAACTTACAGCGAAGAATTTTCTCAATCCAGTTTCTTTGGACAGCGGTTTGGACAGCGAGGACGACCTTGACGACGTCGCGACGACGATGGCGCAGGATATCAGGTGGCCTTTTGGACATCTGATGGCATGATTGTGCAAGCTGGACGAGATGCCCGCTCTGGACACGACTCTCGTGAAGGTGCCGTATTCGCAAGAAGCTGCCGTTTAACAAGGAGGGACGGATACAAATCCCAAGCCTACTACGCTTGCGAGGATCGTGTTGCAAAGCACGTTTTGATTGCCGCGGCATATGTAGGCGGACAGGCGGAGGCAGATATTTTGAGCGCGCCCTTCGGCTCTAAGGTTGCTTTCACGCACTGCATCGAAGTGAGTGAATCTAGGTTACATGAATGGCAGCTATGATCCTGCTAAGGGCATGTGATGTTTCCTGTGAGATCATATTGCAGTGTCTCACTTTAATGATTTAACCCCATATTCTCTGAGCATATTTTTATTACCAGCAGGTAAAGAGTTTTTTGGCCACGAGAATCATTATTTATTATTTTGGTTTGTATGTTTGTACGGGTACCTAGGACGACATGACATCTAATTAATAAGGCTGCCGCATTACCGGTAATTTGGAAATGGGGGTTGGTAATACCGGGTAATTTACCAGGTAATACCAGGTAATTTGCCAAAAAAGTTGGTAATTTTTTGGTAATACCAATTACAGTAGGTCGCGGTCTATAAGAAATGGTATCTACAAGAAAGCAGCCGCTAGTTTTCTCTCCAAAAGTTAGAAAAAACGGTAAGAAATCACCCGCTAGATTTTCCATGGGAGAGGTCTTGAAAATTCTCCGATTAAGAAAAGGCTGACGCTAGGTAGACGGATTCATCAACCTAATCAGTATATATAGTCCAAACATATAGGGTTTATTTATCAATCATATAGGGCTTATTTGACAGTTAACAGTGTTCATCCACCGCAGTAATCGTCCGCCATACCATGCATGCCACGGGTGGCCGAATTACAAATGTGGAGAATAAAGTATCAACCCGGCTCGGCAGATAAGAAATCAACGCTGGGATCCAACCTACCTGTCATCTCATGTCGAAATTAAGAAAAACTCGACGCTATGCGTGACAAATATGGCATCCTCCAATAAGAAATTCACGACGCTCGAGACGAGAATCTGGGACCGTCAGATTAAGCGACCAGCGCTAGCGAAAATTTTACTTTTTCTTATAGACCGCGACTTACTGTATTTACATACTTAAGAAATTACCGGTAATTACCAAAAATAATTACCCGGCTGCCTTACTAATTAATATTCCACTTTATACGGTCAAAACCGCGATACACTGTACAGGTCCTCAAGCCAGCCACCCGCTTTCTTAAATATGCATAATTTGAAGCATATACCACAAATTTCCAGCGTAATTTTTCTTAAATCGACATCAATTTTGCCGAAAATCCTAGCGGTTGTTTCTTAAGTGCTTTCTTAAATATTAGAGAAAATTCCAGCGGTTGTTTTCTTATAGGTGGAGTTTCTTATAATTGGGCCTTTACTGTAGTCGCCAGCCACTTTGATTTGCTCGGTTCCTATCACTTCGAGCGGCTTGCTCAAACTTGGATAGTTTGTGAAAACATGGTCTGTGAGTTGGGTCGGTCTACTAGGTTTCTTTTTCCTGGTCATCGTGAGCTGCGAGATATATTGAACTCAAACGAGTTGTTTTCTAGGTTTCTTCTGCGTGTCGCAATTCAGGCAGCCGCTCAGGTGCAAGGGTGGTAATCGATTAGTAGATGAATTATGATTAATCAGGTTAATAGTGTATACACCAATCAAATAGGTTTCGATTTCAAACAAACAATTCTAATTAATCATACTAATTACTTATGCACTTCGGAATTTCACCAGTGTTAAGGGGGAAATAATTAGATAATCGAATCGATTATGAAATTAAACTAATCGAATCGATTTCAAAACCGGTTACGAAATAAATGTAACTAATTACCACCCTTGCTCAGGTGTCACTACCATACGTGCGTGGGCAGTAGGCGTCGTATAGAGCGATCGAACGCACGAAACGCATGTGGGTACCGAATGGTGTGTCGTGCGTTGGATTTCGTGGGTTTTAACCCATGATATGGGTTCTTTAAAAAATCGAAACCCATGATATGGGTTCTTTAAAAAATCGAAACCCATGATATGGGTTCTTTAAAAAATCGAAACCCATGATATGGGTTTTTTAAAAATCGCCGACCCAACCCATAACCCATGGGTTCCAGCGGAATCGTGAACAGGGTTGGGGTCGCGACGGCCACAATGGCAGCTCTCCGGTGCGGCTTGGACGCTGCCGCGTTCGACTCCGACCAAGACATGGTGGGAGCAGCCAGTCAGCGGCTTGGGAACATTACCGACGAGCCGACTGACGATACGGAATGCATGTCACTCGAGGAAACGGAGAAGCTCAACGAAGAAGCACGCATAGAGGAGGAAAACCTCAAAAAGGCGAAAGAAATTGCCGAGTGCGCTGCGGACGCTGCGGAGTTGATTGATGGCGACGATGAAGAACCCGCTGAAGGTCCACCCGCTGAAGATGAAGGAGCAGAGAGAGAAGGAGAGGCAGAAGAAGGCGCACCAGGAGACAGCGGTCCCCATGCACCTGCAGAAGACGCACCAGCGGAGTAGATAGTGCACGCCGTGCCAAATGCCTGTCTTGAACCTGGAATAAACGCAGATACCGCGTAGATTGTGGTCGCAGTGCTAACGACTAGTCCCGAACATTAATAAAACACATGTACAAAATGAAATTAGTCACCGCATCATATTTTGTATCGTGTTTACCACATTGATTGCATTGCATGTGCTTGTGAATTTATTATAAGCACGCAAACGTACGTATCCGAGCAGATACCGCGTAGATTGTGGTCGCAGTGCTAACGACTAGTCCTGAACATTAATAAAACACATGTACAAAATGAAATTAGTCACTGCATCATATTTTGTATCGTGTTTACCACATCGAATGCTTGCATGTGCTTGAGAATTTATTTAAGCACTCATACGCACGTATCTATTAGCCTCATCGGCACCCGCGTTTATACGTGCGTCTCACGTCTCGTCGGAAAATACGTTATTTTCGTACGCCTTGGAATTATTTAGCTATCTATAATTAAATTGAAAAATGACATTCCATAATGTCGTTTTCATCGAATAGCGTGTTACACCGCCCTCGAACTCGTAAATGAGCTTTTCTTCTTGTTTTTTCGCCCACCAAATTCTTCGAAGAGGATAGGCACGGTCAGCAAGCCACGACAAGTCAGGCACAAAACGACGCGCAGAAATCTTTGCAGTGTTATGCAAAAAACAGGAAAGCCGCGTCACTCATTCCAATTGGAGGCGGTGCGCAAATGTAGTTTTGACCTAACAATTCCCAGTTGTCGTGCACACCAAAGATGTTCATAGGGACCCAGCCCTTCACATTTTTGCCGTACTGTTGCTGTCCACTGATGTAAACTTAAATTCACTCTTTCCGAAATGACTTTCCAGAACTAGTTTTAAGTTTTGTTTGATCTCTGAACCCGAGGCAAACAAGTCGAAAAGGTTCGACTTTTGATCTTCTGCTGAACCATAAGGTAGCATAATGTTTGGGGAATAGAAACGTGCTAAATGGGGAATAGAAATTATGTCCATTTCTGGGGAACAGATTATATGTCACGTGTAACCTTGCTTAATTCAATCCAGCGCCAAAAGAAATTACAACTAGTTCGTCTAGCACACTCCCGAACACTTCACAGGTGCCATGGACCAGGAGGAGGAAAATTTGCAGTTCACTAGCCCCGGGAAGGATGGACGAGAAATTTATGAGGATTCCGATCCCGAGGATGAAATTAAGGAACTCTCTACGCGCAAGCGGACATGGACGCACGAGCGTAAAGAGTGGGTGGCCTTGCTCAGTGTTTCATCTTTCGATAGTTGTATGGAAAGAATTAAGGAGGCGTGTTCTAGTGGCTTCTCCAAGGCGGACAAACCTTACATAGCTAAGAAAACGGGCAATATTACACACAAGTATACGTGCTCCTTGTACACGTCCAGCGGTTGTAAAGTTTATTTCAAAATCATACAAAGCTCGATCGACGGCGACAGTTGTGACTTGTTCCAGAGCGGAGAACACGATCACGAGGATTTCTTCAACAAAGGCTTGAACCCTCGAGTAAAAACCTATTTGGACGCGCACTTGAAGAAGGGCACGGGACCAAAGACGGTGTTCCTAGAAATGAAGGACGACCGTAGCCAGCCGACCGTACCGTCGTATAGAGTAGTCTGCAATTATGCCTACAACAACGTAAGGTCAGAATTTGGGAAACTCGAGATATTAAAACCTACGGTAACTATATGCTCGAGTGCGTGACTGCTAACATGTTCGCCATCCCCATCACGGACCTCGACACCCTGGGGTGTTGTGCATGTTTGACGGCCAAGTTCTTCTTCAAGACGGAAGCTACGCCATTGTTCTTGCGTACAAGGATAACTCACGCAACAACTTACCTCCCTTGATTTTCCAAGCAACTTCTTGCTTGGAAATTATGGTAGCTTGGCAGCAAGACAAGTGGAGTGAGGACCCAGCCGTTTGTGAACGGCGCCTACAGCAAGAATTTGAGAAACTCTTGGCGTCAGACGGTTGTTCCCACTTCCTGGAGCTCGCGTCCAATCTTTTGGCATGTCACGGGTGGAGTACCAAAAAGTCGCAATTCTACAAGGGCAAGCTAAACCTTCGGGCGCTTTTACGCAACTACAAGCAACTTGTTGAGGACTACCAACTTCAACAAAAACGAAAACGCTGGACCGTGATCTACACCACTTGGGAACTACTTCAAGTGTTGTCCACTAGCGACCACCGCTCTCGGGACGACACCTACAAGACCAACTGGAACGAGTTTCCCGTTGATTTCGGCGGTACTTGCTGGTTGGATAAGCGTTTCCGAATGGGCTACATGGCCTTGAAGTCCCACAAGGACGCCTTCGCCTCTGAGCTCGTGGACTTTCTCGTCCTTCGGGCGATACGCATTTCCTTTGGCGTTATGTGGCAACCCAAACTTCACACGCTTGACCACTCCCTAGCGTTTTACAACGCAAACTTAGCCCTACCCAAGACCGCTCAGGTTGTCTTCAATCACCTAGAGCGGGGAGACCGTGTTGACGAAACCCTTAACGACGAAATCATATTGGTGCAGGACATCAAACAGGGCATATGTTGGGCACACTGCAAGATGAAACTCAACGGGAAGTCTAGCATGTTTAACGACGCTAACAACGTCGAGACTGAGCTTCAAGACGGGTGTTACCAGTGTTCACCGTATCACGCTCACTACTGTGCGCACCGAAGCCTTCCGAAGTTGTTGATCTTGTCCTTCGAGGACGAGGCGGAGGAGTACATATGCTCGTGGTTCGTGGACTTTTGGTGGGGCCAATGGAGTGGTTGGGTGCTAGGGACGATGCCTCCTGGCAAACCTTCCACGCAAAATAGCCCCGAGTCCAACACTCGGTGGGCAAAGGAAGCTCCGTCTGTGCAACGGCAAACAACTACAACTGGCTCGGTTTCATAAAAATGCTATGAAATATGTTCACAATGACACTATTTTCGAGCGTGAATATCCTTCGCCTACTGGTCCATTTATCGATATTTCCTTGTAGGGTTTATTAAGGAACGAACCTTGCTTTTCTCTAAGTATTTTCTCTAAGTATTATCAGATGTGTTCCCAAAGTGACCAAAAAGCGTTCGATTCGCAATCCCCTACCATTTTAGAAAACGTTAGTATGTGCACTAACGGTGTGTTATCGTGCCTTAACGGCATACTAACGCCGCGTACTTTTAGGAAGCGTACTAACAGCATACTAACGCGATGCGTGAGTACACAATGTGAATTAGTATGCTAGAATGTGGGAGTTGGTGGACTCGTGGTGTGGTGCATAGTGGGTCATGGATGGGGTCCAGATTCACTTCAATGATGTTCGAAGCTAGGTGATTGGATGGTGAAATGGGCACTGGTTAAGGAAGTATGACCCGATTTGAAGAAGCTGATATTGGGGCTAAATTGCTTTGGGAATGTGCTACGTTAGCATGTCGTTAGCACGTTGTCAGTACGCTATGACAATTACACGTTAGTATGTAAACGGCGTACTAACTCCCAGTCTCCTTAAGTGTGGGAGTTGGTGGACTCGTGGTGTGGTGCGTAGTGGGTCATGGATGGGGTCCAAATGCACTTCAAAGATGTTCGAAGGTGATTGGATGGCGAACTGGGCACTGGTCAAGGAAATATGACGCTGTTTGAAGAAGCTGATATTGGGGCTAAATTGCTTTGGGAATGTGCTACGTTAGCATGTCGTTAGTATGCTCGTTAGTACACTATGTCAATTACACGTTAGTATGTTAACGGTATACTAACTCCCAGTCTCCTTAAGTGTGGGAGTGGGTGGACTCGTGGCGTGGTGCGCAGTGGATCATGGATGGGGTCCAAATGCACTTCAATGATGTTCTAAGGTGATTGGATGGCGAACTGGACATTAGTTAAGGGGGTATGCCGCTGTTTAAAGAAGCTGATATTGGGGCTAAATTGCTTTGGGAATGTGCTACGTTAGCATGTCGTTAGTATGCTCGTTAGTACACTATAATAATCACACGTTAATGTGTTAACCATATATTAATCAGCATGTTAAACGTGTACTACAACGGTATATGCGCGTAAAGTACGCAACCACTGCACATGCTGTGTGTTCCACGAAATCACACAACGCAATATGCCGAGGGACCGTCTACGGCCTAGAATCCCGTCGATCGAAACATCAGTTCAGTCCTCGTTGTCATCCTAGTTGTCGTCAGAGTCAAGTGATGGCTTTAGGCATTCAAAAAAGTCAGCCGTGGGGTCAAGAATGACCGCGGTCTCCATGCACGGATGTGGTATAACGACGACCTGCTGTTCAACTTTGTTGCCTAAGATGAAAGGCTCGGTTTTCTTCTCGAAAGCCGCTGGGTCACGGTGCGGGTTGAAGGTGTACACCGTCTTAGTCACATCGTCCGGCCCGAGAATCGAGTTCCTCTGACGGTAGGCCTTGATTTGTTGTTCGGTTGGCTTTGTCAGCCAGTTGACTCTCAATAAGATGTACAGCCGTCCCGCGATCTCCACCCGCATAAGGTTTGTAATGCGGCCGTGCCTGCATACCGCCACCATCTACGCAATTAGTTGGGACATAGTGCACCCTAAACTGCGGAAGGAATTTCGGGGTTTTGAAATTTGGGGTTTATTTACAATAACTTCGGCACAAGGGTCCTGCCTCAACTTTTGAAACTAATGTCGGAAAGGTCTTTTCAAGGCGAATCGCATGCAAACGTTGAAAATGCATGACACTTGACACCAACGACGTGATTGTCAACTGAAAAATGTTGATGGATGTGCACATCGTTAACAATTTAAGCCCTAACATTGACCCTTGACCTCCGGGTATAATCTTACAAAGTGCTCAACATGCGGTTAGGGCTACCTATATTGTTAGGGGTGTGTAACACTATGTCACATGTGCCCTAGCTGTAACTCATTATGGTCAGGCTAAAATAGAGTGCGTATCGGTAAATATTAGGAGCATCGTCGCAAAATGGTTGCTCTCAAGTGCATGGCTGCATGCGGCTCGATGAGAGCTTTTCAAAACTGTCTTCAAAAGTGAATTTGAGTTATGTGTCGCCGAGAAAATCAGTTTTGAGTGGTTGATGAGCTAGCTCATCACGTAGCAGTTTAGGGGTTAAGTACAGAACTTTATGCGCTATCCGCGGACTAACTATCTTTATTCGGTAAGCACTCACATACCCGGTATCGAACGGGTTTTGGTCACTGTGGGAACACGTCTGATAATACTCAGAGAAAATACTTAGAGAAAAGCAAGGTTCTTTCCCACGTAAAATCTAAAAGGAAATATGCGTAAAGCCAAGTGTAACGATATATGCGACGCGAAAGAGCTTAGCCAACAGGACTTTTGCAAAGTACTCGCGCGTCTATTAGGACCATATGCGAAGTTAGGCGATAAGAAGCCAGCGTTTTGGCCAGAAGCCATAAGGATGGGAAAACAGGCTACGATTACGGACGCGTAGAGTTGTCAACGATTTTCGAAGCGTATTGCGGGTATATTTTCAACGATACGTATTCGATTAAACAGGGGGGAAATATCAATGGTTTTCAAAGCGCTGTTGCTGGTTCGCCCTGTGGAGAGCGCTACGCTTGGCACGGCATGTGGTGTTGGGACATGTTGTGCCAAGCATAGTAGAGTTCTCGCATTCGACAAGTGGGTTGGCAAGATAACAAGAAGCGAGATATCTGAAACTGTTTCGGAGGCTCGCCGAAGAGTCGGAGGAGGTGGTGGAGGAGGACGACTCAGAGGCAACGCATGTGGAGTTGCCAGAGATAGAGGCAACGCATGTGGAGTTGCCAGAGATAGAGGGAACGCATGTGGAGTTGCCCGAACCAGAGCTAGAGGTAGAGCTTGCGGACGAGGAGTTGCAAGTGGAAGAGCCAGAAGTGGAACACAAAATGCCAACAAAAAGAAAGCGCAGTGCGCTATCCACGAGGTGTGCGCGCCTTTTAAGTTATCCTTTTACAATAGATTTACCGCGCTATTGTTGCAAGTCTACAAGTTTTTATCCCACTCTTAAAGGATAGTACACACCACTGCTAGCTTTTTTCAAAGAAAGTTTCAAAGGCCTAAGGCTATTCGATTTCTATTGCGGACAAGCACCGCGGTATGTCTACGACAATCTAGTGGCGCTCAAGCCCAAGACGATTTTCCTTCTTAGCGATCATAAGCCTGCAAAAGGGATAAGACAACTTATAATAATACTATAATAACTTACAATAATAAACTGGGAAATTTTCAAACCGAAGATGGACGTAATTGTGTCGTCTTTACCTTATGCAAGAGGTTTGTGCGAACCGTTATTAGCAGCGTGCATTAATTCAAAGGCGTCCGTGGTTTGTTTGAAATTGTTGCACTCTTTCGAGCGACCAGTGGTGGGGGATAATAGAGCTCAATGTTTTCACAAGTTAGCTCTGAAGATCTTGTTAACCCCTGCGAAATACCCCGGTTATGACCGTAGCTTAGGAGACTTGGAAGCGTGGTACGTTTTTTTCAACTTTGAAGAAGCGAAAGAATTGATAGCAAACAAAGGCCAAGAGTTCCACACACAACTTTACAAGGGAATGGAAAGCAAGGGCAGCGCACCTTTCATTTATGCTGGTGAAGCTTTTACCGTGGCCTCTTTCTTAAGTAGAGGGATGATATTGTGGGATTCGCGGAAACAGGCGCAAGCGACTTCCAGTTAGCGATTCGCCTAGGTTCAAAGCGTTGTGCGGAGAGCTACAATCCGTGTTGCATACAGAAACGTGCAAGCCCATCGCATCGAGAGACGTGACAAAAAGGACGACCGCGATGAACGATAAGGCGTGGCTCCGAAGGTGGGTTGGAATCTTGGTTGGTGGTTCAACATGGGGAGAACAACGCAACAGTGGGGCTTCTCCAAGAAGAAGGACGGGACGTCTGCTTTCAGCTTGACGCATTCTTTTTTCAACAACAGAGGCGTATATCTAGACGACCCTCTAGTTTCGAAGACGGAGCAATCCATATTGGAAGAAGGAAAACTTTATGCGTAGCTGGGGAACTGTTGAAGTGTGTAGATGCGCGTTACCACGGCGTCCACGGGGATTGGTGCCTTTACGTTTCGTGCATGATGAGCGACATGTGCGAGGTAGGTAGGCACACCGACAAGCACGACGTATCGCACCAATATAACATATTCCTAGGTAGGTTTGAACATGCCGTGTACGAGGTTGAGTCGCCGTACAGCGACGAAGTGAAATGCTTCTCTAACACGCATAAAATTTTCAGATCTGACGCAAGGTGCAAACATAGGACACATTCCACGGGCTTTACTGGAGTGCGATATTGTGTTACGTTTTACAAGATGTACGATCGAACCCTGAAAAAGCAAGATCCAATATGTTGGCCACCAACATATATCTAAGAAACTTGTATCTTAGGGGAGAAGTTATCCTTGAAGAATTCCGGAGTCAAGCCCCGGGAGTCAACCCGACAAAACTTAGTACAACTTTCTCCTGTGTGGCTACTGCCCAGTGGTACTAGTCATAGTACCAGAATCGAATCTGGTACTATCACAAGTACCAAAACGCTAGAATTTTTTTTGATGTCCTCCTCCATCCTGATGGTGATATCCATGATATACCATTACCTTAACGACCCAAACTGAGTTGTATTATGCCCCATTGGTCCATAGGTTACGTGTAGCCCTCCCAGTGGATGCATATTGCCAACAAGGTGGAGTTTTGTGTTACACAATGGTGTCTCACTTGTCTTCGAAATCATGGCGCTACTTTCGGATTTCTTTTTGAACAGACTTGGGATTCTATTCAACCCAGCGATGGCTCAAATTGAAGCTGTATAACATGGCCAATGATGGATGTGAGCATGGGGCAGTTGGCATACTGCCCGTCGCTGAAACTGCGACATGCTAAACATCCCATCTCCACCAAATGGTCCAACTCAAGATTCCTTAAGTATGAGGGCTATCGTCGATTTTGGAGCCTAGTCGTGGCGCTAAAGCTACGAAATAAGTATGTTATAACGTCGGATCGCCTCACCAGCGTTTATGACATCAAAAGTAAACCCATATATCGATTTTTCAAGACCTTTACATGCATGAGAAGTTGCCGTAATTGGACTCTACACATGGAACTTAAGTACGAAACCGCTCCCGATATTACTACAAAAAATGCTGAGAGGCCATTTTATCACACCCTTGGGTGTTATCGAATCCCAATACTGGCGTTAAAGACGTTCAAATGGCACAACGCATGACGACCACTTAGCATACATCCCAATAATGAAATTTGACATCATGCATACCACCTCGTGGCCACATAGCGTGCCCTTTTAAGTCACCGCGCGCTTGGTACTTGTGACAGTACCAGAAAATTTAATTAATTTTATGGCGTTACACCCCCCAAAAGCACACCGCACATACACATACCTAAAGTTCACGAGAGTACATTTCAGCATCAATAACAATTCAAAAGGGTCCTAAATGATTTTTCAAAACCTTCATGGGACTCATACACCCCATCTAGTGCCCATAATAAAGCATACATTTTGGTACTTGTGGCACACATTATTTCTAGCGTGCGGCGCGCCTCTGACCCCAAGGTGCACCGATGGTGCATCGGTGATACATCCACGATGCGCCCGACATGTCCCTTCGTCTCTCCCAAGACTCTCCCAAGACTCTCCCAAGGAAGGTGAACGTAGGGGCGTAAAATGGTTGGTCGCTGGGCCCAAGATGGGCCCAAGATGGGCCCAAGATGGGCGAAAGCACCAATGACGCTCCATGCATCCTAAGATCTTTATCACAGCAGATAATCTTACAAAATCCAACATCGCACATGAACAACTGTGCACCAATGTTCGTGCTGCGATGGCTTTGACCTGGCAGGCGAATTCGGAGATCGTGATTATAACTTTAAAACATACGAAGTGGGGGGGGGTGTCGCGATGACAACGAGCATCGCATGACTGTGTCGTCTTGTACAGAATCGTGTCCGTTTTTGCAATTCCTGTCGCTTTTTGCAGTTCTTAACAGTGACAACAACGCCGTTTGTGAGTTATTAACTATGGAAATGCGAGTTATCGCTTGCCCGCCCCAACTTTGTTGCGCTACTGCAGGCACAGCCCCTTGTGATTTTCATCACATTACATGAAGTACAATTTTTTTCAACGTTCGTAACTAAGATATATGTATTCACAAGGCGAATACCTTTTTTGAGCTCTTGATCGACCCCATCTGCAACCGCATCAGCTTCGTTTGCAGTCGCGACTGCAAGCTAAGTCGATGGGGTTCAAGATAGGGTCGACCAATTCACAACAGCCGAGGGGTGTTCTTGCGTTCTAGCGCAAGAAACCTGTCAGATATATTCGTATCAATAATACGAATGTATCCCGTAAGTTTCAGAGCATGCCTTCGAGTATGCTCGAAACGGTCGCATCTTGACAAGAGAATCCAAACCCATAACGCCTCTTGTCAAGATGCGACTGTTTGAAGTATGCTTGACGGTAGGCCCTGAAACTTCCAGGATATATTCATATTATTGTTATGAATACACGTATCTGCCAGGTTTCGTTATTTAGAGTGCATGATAACTCCAATTCTGCAAGGCAGTTTTGGGTTTGGGTTAATCAAAAAAGATGCCAAACAGCCGAGGGCTTCCCGTGCGTCCTAGCGCACGAAACTTGGCGCAAATACTGCCAAGAGATATTTATTTAAGTTACTTGAAGCTCAAAGCTTCAAGTTACTTGTGCGCCCAACGCGCAATTTATTTCTAAGGCAGATGTTTTGGGTTTAGGTTCGAACGTGACACCCAAATCCAAAGATGCCAAACAGCCGAGGGCTTCCCGTGCGTCCTAGAGCGCGAAACTTGGCACAAATACTGCCAAGATACATATCTTTAAGTTACCAGAAGCTCAAAGCTTCAAGTTACTTGTGCGCGAAACACGCAATTTATTTCCAAGGCAGATGTTTTGGGTTTGGGTTTGGGTTCGAACCCAAACCCAAAGATGCCAAACAGCCAAGGGCTTCCCGTGCGTCCTAGCGCACGAAACTTGGCACAAATACTGCCAAGATGAATATACTTAAGTTACTTGAAGCTCAAAGCTTCAAGTTACTTGTGCGCCCAACGCGCAATTTATTTCTAAGGCAGATGTTTTGGGTTTGGAACCAATATGCGACTGCTTGAAGTATGCTTCAAGGTATGACCTGAAACTTACGGGATATACTCATACAGATTATTGATACGAATATATCTGACAAGTTTCTAGCGCTAGAACGCAAGAACACCCCTCGCCTGTCGTGAATTGGTCGACCCTATCTTGAACCGCATCAACTTAGCTTGCAGTCGCGACTGCAAACGAAGCTGATGCGGTTGCAGATGGGGTCGATCAAGAGCTCAAGAAAAAGGTATTCGCCTTGTGAATAAATATATCTTAGTTACGAACGTTGGAAAAAATTGTACTTCATGTAATGTGATTAAAATCACAAGGGGCTGTGCCTGCAGTAGCGCAACAAAGTTGGGCCCGAAGGAAAAAGTCTTTTTGCGTAGAAAGTTGTTCCGAAACCGGGCCAAAGGTCCCGAGCATTATGCCATGCCATGACACCATTCGGGTGTCATCGTCATCGTCATAGATTATGGGGTGAGGAGCGATTTTGGCCGTAGCAAATGTTTTGATCGGACTGCCACAATGTGCCACGTATTCATCCGCGTTGAATATCGGGAAACGGCAGATTCGATTCCAGATTTGCTTTTCGGATCCGCGGATATATCGGCAGCTCGTGGTCGATCATTGGTGGAACCTCCTAACCTCCTCGAAAGACGCAGCGAGGGCCAATGAAAGCGGCAACTCAGGGCTTGCGTTGGGCCTAACCTGGGCCTAACCTGGGCCTAGCCTGGGCATATCTTGTGCCTAGCTTGGGCTGAGCGTGGGCAAGTCATCGCCCTGACATGGCGCGAAGAGGCCCTCGCGTGGGGCAGCGGCTGCCGCACCGTAGAAATAATGTGCAGTACCATACCACCGGGCAGTAGCCATGTGTGGTTATTAATCGAACACCATTCACACCGTAAAGCTGCAAACATGTCATGCGCCAAGATCTCGGTTGCGCAAGAGTTGCAAACCTTGCATATAGGATTACCTTTTTGCCTAATAGCAATCTCCGCTCCCGCCCAACAGTAGTGCGCACTCCGTTGCTCACGGCATGCAAGCAAGGAAAACCAATACAACGCCCTGGATAGGGACTTGAAGTTGAAAACACTTTTAGACATAAGCACCTTTAGAAAGGGTTGAATTATGTCTACCACTTGCCATGTCCCGACCACGTTATTGTAATGAAATGGTGGAAAGGTGCCCGTGAGCAAATGTCTTTGGCAAGGAAAGTTGTTGAAATTCCCACTGGAACTAGCTTGCCCCAAGGCATGCCATCAGTGTGTTCAATATATTAAACATACTCGTTTTGAAAGTCCCATATTGGTGTACGGTCCCTATCCTCACTTTCCCATACCTGTACGGACCAGTCCTGTTCATGATTACATATCCATACATGGATATTTTTAAAAAATGATATCCATGGGCTGGGGTTTTCCCGAAACGAATACTCATGGGCTGGGTTCGTAAAAAAATGGAAAACCCATGACTTACCCACAACCCATGGATATTTTAAGTCAAAATCACGGAAATCGGTCAAATTTGAATTGGAGCAAGTTGGACGTGTGGTGGGCGGGCGGTGCGCGGGCGGGCGGTGAGGACTGGGTATCGCATCCAAAATAGCTCGCCTGAAGCAACACCGGCCTCCAGGCTTCCAGTGCCAAAGGGGCCCATCTCTTGCATCTGAAACGCTGCGCACTTCGTGCCACCCGGGAATGCGCGAAGAGCGTCGAGCTCAACGATAGTGCACAAATATGATATTTCACTCTCCTCCACTGAGGCACCTCCAATAGGTCTTTCCCAATAGTCGCCAGGAACTTTAATTTGTTTGCTTATCACCTCGAGCGGTTTCTTCAAGCCCGGGTATTTGGTAAAAGCGTGCTCTGTGAGCTGGGCCGCTTTTATAGCAGCAGATTTCTTCCTCCTACCCATGAGTCGAGACGGAGCGTCACAGAACGAACACGCAGTGCGGTCAGGCCAACGAACCGCTTACCTTCGCTTGTATTATATGTTTTCTGTTTCGGTCTATGAGACTTGTTTGACGGAATGCGGCAGTTCGCTCTAAGGCTACAATTCCCACGTTGTGTGTAAAGCCGTTAGATAAAGCGTATGGAGTGTAGTGCGTCGATCCACGATTAAACTCAGATATGGATATCCACGTGGGTGCCGCGGGTTTCGTGGGTTTTAAAAAAATTCATATCCATGGGCTGGGGCTTTTTTTACGATGATATCCATGGGCTGGGTTTTTAAAAAATCCAACCCAGCCATAACCCATGGGGTCCGCTGGAATCATGCACAGGATTGGTACGGACGGACTATGCTTGAAACGAAAGCCACAATTCTCGACATATGTATCAAGCCCTGTGCCGTTTAAGGCTGTTAGTTGGAAGAAAGGGCGTTCCTTTTTGCGGTGAACACGCGCGGCATGTCTAGTACAACGACGCCCACCTTTGTGGCAAGAAAGGAACACCCTGGTGTACTTTTTCGGAGGCTTCCTCATGTTTGCAATGACGAAGTGAACACATGGGTGCGGGGGGAAATAATACACACGGTGATACTAGACGCATGTGCGTGTGACATATGATATATTCCCCAGAAATGGACAAAATTTCTATTCCCCATTTAGCACTTTTCTATTCCTCGAAAACCTTTTTTCCGAGCCATAAAGTTTTTCGGATTAAAGTTTTCTACAAGTAAAGCTACTTGTTCTTTTGGAACAACAGTGCGCTTTACTCGTGTCTCTTTGTCCGCGTGAACATCATATTCAAATATTTTTCGAGTCCACTCTTTGTCTATTGGCTTGATGGTGGTGAGGTCTTCAACTTCCACGCACTCATGAAAGGCGCCGATGGGCTATTCACGAACTTCCCTTCATGATCTCCACGAGCTCGTTGTTTGGCTCGCTGTTCCTTTTTCAAAGCAATATTCTCAGCATCATTTATGCCTTCATGCTTGAATTTGCGCTTAGGCATATCGTACGTATCGCGGTTGGAAAGTTGCGAGTTGAAAAAACACACCACGCGCACTGTTAAGAACTGCAAAAAACGACAGGACGGATTGCAAAAAAACGACAAGGTTCTGTAAAAGACGACACTATAAAACTTTCGAGCGTACTTGACCTAATCATTATACCATGACACCATTCGGGTGTCATCGTCACGCATTCGATTTCTCGCATTTGACTGCCAGGTCAAAGCCATCGCAGCACGCACATTGGTGCAGATTTTCGCATCACGCATATGATTGGTTGAAATTTCAGACCGCGATGCTACCTACTTGGGATGAGTGTGCAATGTACGTAAGACCTGAGGTCGGACCTGAGGTGACAACCAGGTGCATCCAACAGCATGGGATGCGGATGTACGGGGGGCGGACGCCGAACGTCGTTCTCAATGTCGAACGGATCGCGGAATAAAACAGCCGGTGACCATGACCGACTCGGCAGGTGCGTTGGACCATTACGCAATCCACCGTAGGTATCTTGTGTGCCACGTCATATCATTAGGATGGGACGCAATTTTCATGACCAGATATTTACGGCATCTTTATATTTTTTGATTCCCTGCATCGCGGCCAGATTATTGGTTCGAAATTATACAACAGTTCTTTATTAGTTCAGTAGAGTGACACGGCAATTTTTCTCAACCGAGTCGCGATAGTTTTGCGACGAGTGAATATCAAAATATTCCGCGAGTCTTTCATGACGTGTTATGTACGCGGCGGCAATAAAAGTTCAATGTGAAAGTGCTCTTCATGAGAAGTGCCCTCGTCGGATTTGAATGTGACTTTAGACGATGTGAAAGTTACATTCGTATCTGCCCGATGGTAATCCCCCCGAGCGGGCCCGAACCTGACCGCTTACTAGCAACCCAGCGGTGAACCGTCCAGCCACGCAACGGAAACTCTCCCTACTAATGGTCACGATACCGAAGTTTTGAGTCCAGCTAGGGCAAGGTTTTCAGCTCGAAACTGTACAAATAAACACAAATCAACAACACCAAATATATTGCCACACTGTAAAATTCGTGCATTCAATAAACAAACAAACTTTTTAAAAGAAATAACGATTCATTTCCCCAAAATGTCAACAATAAAAGTTTAAAGAAATAATTCCCGGACCCCAAAAAAAAACTTTGTTGACGCCTAAAAAAATCATTAAAATCAATAATGTAAGCACGGTATTGTTGCAACGCTTCATTTTATTTTCGTTGCACGCTTGCGTCTTTAAACGTGGCAGAGCGACTCAGAATCCTTCTTACAACACCCTTCCCGAAACTGAGCCACCCGTCGTTTCGCCGCTGCGGCTCCCTTGTTCTGTGTTGCGACCAGATCAGGGATCTGCGCCACTTCAGACCTTACAATATGCGAGTAACCCGCAAATGCAGTCATCAGGCGTTGACATATTTATAATTAACTCCACTGAAAAACTAATGCATCCCGTGCTTATCCGACCTCGGTCTGACCTCGCCAGTCGACCTGTGTGTGCGCCCGCGAGGGTAAAAATCGCCCGTTCATTTTAGATAGGTGCCTCATCCAAGGGCATAAATTGCCCTTTACACCTCGTCCCCCTCAGGTGCAGTAATTCATCCAGATCATGATGATCTGACCCGTTTTCAGGCTAAATGATTAACATCTTGCAACATGTTACTCATAGGACCCGTCTATGCACGTGCAATGCGTCTCTTAGGCCGTCTTACATATTCGAGCCACCGGCGGTTGGTTGGACCCAAGCGGAAGCGAGGCGAATTCGCGAATTCGCTTCGCTTCGGATCACGCAATCCCACGGAACATTTTTCGTTGCCTTAGCAACTTCATCTGTCCTGGCCAGCCGAACTCGCCCATATGTTTCTTAGGAAGCATATGGGCAGCAGCAGTCGCTTTCGAAATTGACGGGTATCAACATCGGAAGCGCCATTTGCCCCAAGCTCTCCCCGTTGTGGGATTTGTGATCATCCTTTCATCTGGGAGAATTCTTCCGGGATGGTTGGTACACGTGATATCACGAGTGTTTTAATATTTCAAAGTGTGCTTTCACGAGTGGTATATCATGAAATATATCACATGCGTCCTCGCAGCACTCTGATTTATTAACCTGAGACGTTTACCTAGACGCGCCCTCCAAAATCACAAAAGCAACGAATGCTAAGCGTGTTCTGACGGTCAATATTTCTGAAACTGGTTTTTTCGATTTCCCATCTGTCCATTTCATTCCCGATTCTGTCCGTTTCGATTTCAGGATGTGATTTCTTCGGGTACCGTTCCCATCGAATACTACAGTGGTAGATAATCATAAATCCTGTCAAGTCCGCGTGAGCATTTTGCGGGTTACTCACAATATGCATGCTTTTTCTAAGGCGGCAGAGCGGTCGGGGAATTTTCCCTGATGGATGAATCCCGGTTTCAGAAAACTCTGCCGCCGTTTTCTTCTCTACGTACCGTATACACAAACTGCTTACACTGTTTGATACGCAAATGGTCCTCTCCGTTAACCGCTGGCACGATACACATTCCATTAAGAACACTGCCACATTTCATGTTTTTTTACTGGGGTCAACATGCTATTCACATGTTGTTCCATAATTGACCCCTGGGACTTATGGTTGTGTTCGGCAGTTCTAAATGTTCGAGCTGCTAGATTTCCTTGTCTTAAGCAGCGCATAATGCAGATGAAAGGAGGGGAGGGAATCCAAACCCGGATGTTAGTATCTGTACAGTCTATATTAAAGCTTTTACAAATCAGACGGTAAGGTGACTTTGAATCCTGGTCCTGATCCAAATTCATATTACTGGCTTGCTATAGCGGCGCAAGACTGTGCCAGCACAGCAGTCCAGACCCGCAGTGCCGGTGAAGAACATTACACAAGACTATGGTTACAAGTACGAGGGCATGAGCACTTTACTCGAGTAGGTGGCACACAACTGAAACTTAAAAAGCTAATGTGGCTATGCAAACAGAAGGATCATCCCTTTCATTTTGTCACAGTCTTCACGTTCAGTCCTCCTCCTCTTCTTCGTCTTCCTCCGGCTCCTGAGGGCAAAAGACACAAAAGTGTGTGAAAACCAGAGGGGACAACAAATAAAGTTGTACCAAGGCCTGATTTGGCCGCAAGACCCGAAACCCTACCGCAGACAGAAGTGAACAGTGGCTTTGGTATTTGCATATGTTGTCGCAAGGTGGAACAGAAATTGTCTTTGTCAAGCAAACGGTTGGTCTTAGCCTTTTCTACTGTCGGAACTGTTTTCAGCGACACTTTATCCACTTAGTCATCCTTCAAGACGAACAACTAACACCTGGCGAGCTGTTTGCTGGCAATTCAATTATGAAGTTTTTCCAAGCAGCATCTTGAAAAACACATCACTCAAAGAAGGGACGAACCGGTGGAGGAGGTGGAGGAGGCAGGTCAGTTAATTCTTGGCAGGTAATCTTGACACCCTCCTTATCAGTAAACGGCAACCATTCCTCGTTGACTACTGGAGGCATAGTTGGAGGCAACCTCTCGTTCTTGACGCCCCAACCGATGTACACGTTCGAGAATTTATCGCCCAGGCATACGGCATATGCACCTGCTCAGGAGATTAACTAAGGATCAGCGACTGAATTTTACATCAAAACTCTGGCTCACCACAAAGCACTCGCCTGTGCCGAGGAATAGAGGCATCGGATATGACTACGATTAACTGCAGAACTCCACAGGAAGAACACTCTGGATAGTTTTCATCGTCTGAACGGAACAGACGCCAGCCTGCGCAGGAAATCACAAACCCAAACGAAGCACGGAGGCATACCTGGCCATAGGTTGCTACGCATCCCGACTGTCTGGTGCGGCAGGGAGGGGATCTGGCTGCTCTTGAGGGCGCTCCACGCAGTCCCGCCGTTCACCACCGTGTCTTTGTCGAGCGAGTTGAGCAGCGCCGGGCTTGCCTCTGGTGTTGGCTCCTCATATTCCTCCTCCTCCTCCTCCTCTGGAGGCGGCGGTGCCCACCACACACAACGGCCCTGCCACAACAAGCCACAGCACCAGGCCTTCAGCGCACTCTTTTGAAAAAAATATAGGCTGTATGCAAGCTATTTTGGGGCCATCCTCGTCAGCCTTCTGTTGAGACCCTCTCCAGGATTCCGTCAACTACGAAATCGTGCCTCGAGGGGGAGCTTGAAAGCTTCACAACAGAGGACATTGAATCTGCTTAAGACACAACTTTGACGTAAACAAAGGAGCTTCCGACAGAGTCCCCTGCAAGGGGAGCAAGCTTCCCAGTATTCAGACCTCATGAGAATAGGGCCCTAGCCTGTGTATGTGGGGACGCAACAGCAGCGACGTCTCGTCGGTTTGAACGCCTTCCATTACACAGTTGTGTTCGTAAATGATGGAGGCCCCAAAGGGGAGTGCGCAGGTCAACACGCATCGAATATGCCGGACCCAACATCTTGAGGGCATTACTATGAAGCACAGCTACAACGGCTGGGTGTGCCAGAGCCATGTATTACCTGGTCTTTAATGTGGGCATAGCGATGCGACCAGTTTGCGGTCTCTGACATCGCGGCCGCGCCTAGGGGTGCGAATTCCTCGTTATTGTCCAGTGTGACCTCGTCATCTCCGACCGCGAAAAATCCTCCAGGGCAAATCGTGGTTGTGGCTGCTATCCGCGCAATTTGAGCACGCAGGTACTCCGCCTCTTTGCCAGGAAACACGGGGTAGGCTGTCACTTCCGCTTTCAGGTCTCCTGTGAGGAACTTTTTTATTTTCCGCGCCTGCGTGATCATGGTCGGGGTGACATCGGGTAGCTGTGTGTAGGGCCCTCCCAGCTTGGTAGTTACCCAGTATGTGTAAGAGTTGGCGCCAGTTCCAAACTCCTCAGGCGGCATGAGGTAAGGGTCCTCCGACTCGGGCGGCGGTTCGGGCTCGTTCTTCAGCGTGGACTCGAAGACGTAGTATTCGCCACCAGTCGCGAAGAACTTCCCGAAAAACCTCACCTGCATAACGGGAGAAGAATTTCAGCGGCACGACGGGAGAGGGCTTTATGCTTGCTTCCACCAGGTCGTATGCGGGCAATCAGCGCAGGTCGAGGGGTTCACGACTGTAGCCGCGTGCATGGCAGGCGAGCCAAAAGCCAATCCAAGCTCTGAAAACCGCGCAGTGCCTGGAATCGGCTCCCGCGAAATACACTCCTACTCTCGAAACAGAAGTGCACCGCTCTGGCTGCATACAGCGAGGTTCGCGCAGGTTTAAGTACGGTGCTCACATCAGTCAGTGGCCAACGAAGAAAAAACCCCGGCGAGGCGCGAAAAGGATAAGCCTCAGGCACCAAGGAATTTTACACATTCCCGATGCGATCGCCACATCGACCGCGACAGGAAATCGCAGACAATATCAGCTATCTCCAAGTGCGTTTGAAAATGATGGAAGGGGACAACATGACAAAAGGAAGGGTTTGCAGGAAGGGGGGCGTAAAATGGCAACAGTGAGGGCATACGGTGTTGAGCTCCTTAACAGTGTCCTCTCCTAGTTTTTTCAAGGTCAACATAATGCTGTACCATTCTGATTCCGAAAATCCCACCCCTACAGACGCGAAGAGCGCCGCGTCGCCAAGCACGTTCTCTGTCGTGTACTGTGTCGGACACGCCAGCCCACCCACAAAGCTGTTCAGTTTGAACCGCCACCAAGGAATTCTGCACTCTATTCAAGCCGAGAAGGGAATAGAGAAGGTCATAGAGTCACATTTCGCGAGGGATCGCAGCTTACGCGGTCCGGAGTTCAACGACCAAACCGGCCGTGCACGCTCCTTGCCGACCGGCTCACTGAGGAGAACGATTGCTGCAAGAGGAAGGCGGATTCTTTCGAAAAGATATCCGCTCCGCTTTTGATATCACGGGAGCAACATTTTTCGCCAAGCTGTGAGCCCTGAGCGGAAAACTAAACGTGGCCATGTCATGTTGACCGCCCTTCTCAGGTTGCTGGCAGAAGGAGCTGGAGGGCTCGCAAAGCGACTCGAGCTGCGACAGGTGCAGTCTGCCTGGGCAAAAGTGAGTAATATTGAAAGAGGGGTCGCGTGGGATAACATACCTCGTTAGCAACCGGAAGGTCGCCTGCCTCGCCAGTGTCCGGATCAATTTCAGGCTGCGGAGGACTGCGCCAACGAACCCAAACAGGCATCCTTGAGCATTCGACCGTGGGTTAGACAATTTTAGGGGAGCGACTCCCAGAAACCCGGGACTTTTCTTCGTGGAAACGTGCAGGGCAGCAGAGGGCAGGTGGATGTGTCTGTGACTCACATGAAAAGCTCCGAGACCGCGACGGCCTTAGCGGTATCCTTAGGCTTTTGCTTTATGAGAGGCTTCGCTTGGGATGGAGTCGGCGTTGGAGCTGTGAAGTCCTTCTTTGTCATGTATGAAGTTTCCAGCAGGTCTACTGCGCCTACTGGTTTATTCAACAGAATCTGCGAGTCCACAGAAAACTCTTCTGAATGGCACTTGGTTCAGTTTTTTAAAACTTGTCTTTTCCAGGGTATTTTTTTCTATCAGGGCCACTTGTCGTGTAAGCACCGCCCCGAACACCTATTCCAGAAAGTCGGTTCGTCAACCCCGGTTTACACGCTTTTGACCAGTCGGCCGACAGCGGAAGAGATGGTACGACGCAACTCCGAATACGCTGCCTCTAAAGGCCCTTTACAAGACTGCAACTCGTGTCGCGGATCACAGTTCCGAGTAGAAGCACGTAAACAGCTTTCGATGTGGGCGCACTCAGAGCATGGAAAATTTAAAGACATGATAACCGCCCGAAAACTAAGCACTCTGGAAAATGACGGACGATTGCAGGAACCTCCACCTTAGGCAGCCGGCAAAGGTTTAGATGCCAAATTATCTGTACCCCCCTGCCTATAGCAACCGAAATACAGTGCCCATTCACGTTGAGGCAAGCGCTCGTAAGAACCAGCATTCGGGTTGTCAGTGAAATTCCATCCATCAAGTCCCAGCGCTATCTTTGAATGTGAGTCACACACTTTGTCGAGAGCAAATTTTTATTATATTTTGACCTTCCAATTGCATGTGTCGGATGTTCTGGAGGCGGGGCGAAATATAGTTTTCGGTTCTCATCTAAGTGCAGTACACGTTCACTGAGCTCGTACCTTGCCCACGATGTCGACCAGATGGTCGTACACGGTGCTGTCGAGGACATCCGGAGTTTTCTGTAGTATTCACAACGCATTAGTTTGGAGGCTAAGTCCACTGAGCAAAGGAAACCTTCCAGCTCGGTCCTTCAACTCACCTTCAAAAAGGTAATGGCATCTTTGGCCTTTTCTGCAGCCATTTTGTCCCCGTGCGCGGGATGCGAGGAGCTTTTGACTCTTCAACTAATTGTTCAAAATACTTGTTGACACTCGTGAAAGAAAGAAAAATGCTTTTAGCAGAGCTCTTGACTCCTAGCAGTGTTCGTCCTTGGCAGTCCAACTTCTGAGTTCTGACGGAGACTCGGCCTGACCAGAAACAGCTATTTTGGACGCGTGTTGCCTGCAGTGACACGATGCGATGGTGCAAGTGTTTAAAATTGCTACAGTGTTAAAATTGCTATTCACTGACTCTGAGACACAGACAGCTGAACAGCGAAGTTTTTCTTATTTCTATCGTGACTGTCATCTCATGTCATGTCACTGAGACACCCGCGCACCCGCACCCGCACCCGCACCCGCACCCGCACCCGACCCTCTCGCTGTGACAGACTTCGCTCTTCCGAGGAAATCGTTCTCTCGAGAAGCGATGGCATCGACATCGGCATCGAGCAACGAGCATGCGACGTCGATACAGTGCTCGATTCTCGATTCTCGATAGCGACGTATCGGCCTGCGCTGGGCACCAGGGCGCTGCGCTGGCGCTGCGCTGGCGCTGGGAACGCGACGCGACGCGAAACGGCAATATCGAGCGTGCTATGGGTACCAGCGCACCTTCGGTGCGTTATCGCATCGTCAGCCAGGATGGGAGGGGACGGGGATGGGAGCGCATCGGCAATTTCGGCATACCGATGACACACAAGTGACAACACGATTAGCGTCGATTGTCTTGTCGGTTCACGGTTGTGTCTATGTATCGTTAATCGTATGCTGAATGGTCCACTGTATTGATCTATCGTATAAATTCGTAAATGGAGGACCTCCCTGACCCTCTTACTCTTCTTCTGGATGGTCCATCGCATGCATTCCAACGCAAGATATAGTTTCTAGTATCAAGTTTGAAGTTATTCAAGCGAAGCCATCGCATGTGACGCTTCGGTGGTGCAGTGAGAAAGATTAGGTGATGAGTAGAGAAACCATTGTTTAAAAGGCAGTGCGGAACAGGTTTATTGATGTGGGGGGATGACCTCATCATTACTTGGCGAACGATGTATGCACGCGCGCACCAGGAAGTGAATCGGCGTGAACGGTAAAGTTCGTATCTAAAACGTTGCTCACTGATTGCAGTACTCAGCCATTCCAGCGCGAGATATCGACTTTCAGATGATGTTTGGGGCATACTTCACCTATGCATTTCAGAGCTTAAAAAATTCAGTTTTGAATTTCAGATTTCTTCATTCGGCGCTCAGATATGCTCTTCCAGATTTTTCACACGTGTTCGCTTAGCTGGGGACACCCTTAACCATGTACCATATGTGATGATGCGTGCCTAACACTGAGCCCCGTATCTGAAGGTTACAGGTCTTCTGGACTGTAGAGAATCACGGGGAGTCACTATGGACTCCAGCCCGTCTCGCCGACGCAAGGAACATGAAGTTAAGAAACTAAATCCCAGGTTGTGCCGATACCTTCAATTTTACCCTGTAGCAAGAAAATCACAGGAAGCGTTTACCGAATATTCTTATACAGGGAAGGTGCATGAGCTACACATCGGTTCGAAGTTTAGTGCACGAAGTACATATCGTGAATGGTTCCAGAATGCAGCCTGCATGTTTCAAACTCCATGTCTGAATTCGTTGATTAATCTTTCAAGCATGCTCAACTGAGACAGGCACTCTCGGAAATTTTGATAGATCTCTGCGTCTTCCCTTAAATACGGCACTGATACCGGGAACACTGCGGTAATATTGTCAACAATCGTACGGGGTGATAATGCAAGCACTGTCTTGGTAGCACAACAAATATCAGGTTTTAGGGCGCTGCCTCCGGTGATAGCCGCCAGCCTGTAAACACCAGTGGCCTTGCTAATTTCGAGCTGCTCTGGGAGATTCCAGCTTGCTGCGCCTGGGGCCACTCTGTCGAGCTGCGCACGGGGCCTTGCAGCCCGGCTGAGGCCGCCTCGTGCAGCTGCGTCTGGGGCCACTCTGTCGAGCTGCGCACGGGGCCTTGCAGCCCGGCTGAGGCCGCCTCGTGCAGCTGCGTCTGGGGGCGCGCTTCTTGACTGCATGCCTGAACCACGTCACCTGGCTTGTCAACTGGCAGTGTGCGCCCAGCCACGGCCGACTCCCGCAAGAAAGGTTCCTTACAATCTCAGCTGCGCTGGCATATGGTAGCACCAACCCCTATCGACACGAACTACCGTCCGAAGGTCCGTTCCCATCTCGCCTTCCACCTTGCTTCCCAGTTCGATTGCGCCTTCTAAAACTTCTTTTAGCATTCTCCTCCGACAATCCTTCTTCACACCAGCGCTCGTTGAACTCGATGCCCTTTGTCGTCAGGCCCAGGGATGCCTCGAACTATGGTTCCGCTGCCCTTGCCTTGACGCGTCTCCTCATGCTGAGGCAGCGCGGGTTTGCGACGTGCAGTCGAGGGCATCGGAGACCAGCTCTGTTCAGGCAACGAGCCCAAGCACACAGGGAAAGTTCGCGGAGCGCCAGTACAGCCGGCCCTGGTCAGAGCGGCCGCAGCGGCCGCACTCCTCGCAGGGCCTCCGCCGCTCCGACGAAGGTCCTCCATTTTCCTTGCCCTCCCCGCTGCGCCGATGTAAAGGACGGCTGCGAGTCTCGGCAGTTGACACGCCCCGCTGATTGAGGCAACGCAGTTCTGCAGTGGTGTAACACCCTGCCGACTGTGAAACACACCTCTCCATTCGTAAGGAAGTGAATATGGTCACCTGTGACAGTGCATCTTACAGGTCCTTAGCTTGCGCATGCTTGCAGCCATAACTTTCCCCGCTGGTGGCCCCAAGGCCGTCAGCCTGTAACAGCCCTTCCCCGCTGGTGGCCCCAAGGCCGTCCGCCTGTAACAGCCCTTGCCCAGATGCCCACTGGTAGCCCCGAAGCCTTCAGCCGGTAACAGCCGTTCCGTGCTGGTGGCCACAAGGCAGTCAAAGTGCATCGGAGCATCCCCACTGGTGGCTCCAAGGCCGTTAAGCTGGACCAGACGTGTCTTTTAATTCACGGCTTTGCACCCCTCCGATCATCATTGTGTTGAGAGTCTGCCAACTAACAACCCTAAGTTCTTTCCCTGACCCTCGTGTACACTCTCATGCGGAGCCCTCCACATTGGGCGCATTTCCTACCGCGGCATTCACTCAGGGCAGGATTTTATCAACATCGTGGTTTGTTCGATCCGACGCCAGCGCAGCGTGGCGCTGTGCGGCGTGGCTTGTGGCTGAGAGCAGCGGGTTGGAGTGGGCCGGAGCGAAGACCGGGCGGCGATGGAATTCTGGAAGCAAGTGGCGGAACCCATCGACGTGGGCCCGGGCAACCTGCGGAGCGACGCACTGAACCTTATCCATGGCTCGGACGCGGAGCGCGCACTGGTGAAGGAGCGCGGTCCACTGCGCCCCGGAATGGACATCTCCTATATCCGCGAGCGCCCCCTCTCCGTGAGTCCCACTCTCCTCTCGAGCCCGGGATCCTGCCTCGTCTCTCAACTCCCAATCACCTTACCGGGGCATCAGGTCCTATTACCTGGATCAGGTCGTTCACGTCGTCCAGCTCTCGCGCTATTCCCCTGGCCTCTCATCCTGTCCTTCTACTAACTCCTGTGTGCCATGCGTAATATCCCTTTTCTATCTCCTGCGCGCCATGTCACTGCTCCCCTCTCCTGCGCGCCATGTCACTGCTCCCCTCTCCTGCGCGCCACTACTCTCCCTGTGCCATTATTTTGAAACGTCACGGTATCACCGCTCTCAGTGACGACATTTCAGCGACCTGCATTGCAAGGAGGGTCCGATCAGGGGTTTGTTCTTAATAGTTGGCCGGATGCGAGGGAGCGTGCAACAGCCCGATGGTCGGCGGGAGCTTGGGGAGCGCTTCCCGATGCGACTGGAGAGGTCGGACATCCTTGAGCAGGATCGGAAGGCGGCTGCATTCCGGCCACCCTCTAATGAGGTATCTAAATCTCTTGCTTAAATGTTCGTCCTATATCATGGGAAAAGGCGTCCAAAGCCCCAAATCTGCTCCGAGCAGTTCGCCTCCTGAGAGCTTGCATGTGAGAGTGCCACGGGCACGGAGAAGCCTCTGCCCATTGGGCTTGCCTTGCGGGGATGCAGGCCAGCTCTCAATTGAGTTGTGTGATGTGGGAAGTGACTCACGCTGCCAGCAATATTTCCATTTCTACTCGGTGTTTCGAGATGGTGTTTTGAATTCCATGGGTTCAGCTGAATCCGGCTCACACCCTCTGGAATCGTCGCCACGTGGCTTGCTGGGTTGCGTGCGAACAGCCGATTTACATGACAAATGGAGAGCCGGCATCTTTCCCAATGCGCGACTATGCCGAGAAGCTGAACGAAGGTGTATTGCCGGATACGCAAATTCCGGTGAGCCCTATTCACCCCGTGCGCATGGCCGGCGATCCCGGTTCTTCTTGTGTGCAGCACACGACCCAGAGACGCATGCAGCATCACTATGCGGCTAATGCCGTTTCCTCTCAGGCCTCACCAGATTAAGGAGCCTAGTTTTTTCTTGATGCTCCAGTACAGTAAGTTCGCTAGTTTTTCCCGAATGCTGCAGGCGCGCTTTCAGTTGTTCGCGCACTCCCCCATTGGAGCAAACGGTGGATTCGGCATCCTGGATGCTGGCCAGAGCACCACCATGCAGGGCGGCCGTAACGCCCCCAAATGGGACAAGACCATCTTCCCTACCAAGCGCCCGGCAGGCAGGTGTGTGGAGGCCATGGGTGGTTGGAGGCGCAACGTGGCCAGACGCCATTGGGACTCTCTCACACTGTATTAGTCCTGCCATCCAGAGCATCCGCCCGCTGCTTAAAGATGTGGCTTGCCCTTATCTGCCCCTCTGTGCATGGAAACCCTAGAATTGCCCTCGGATGAAACTTGTCAGCTTGATCAACGCAAGCTGTAAGCTTGGGAGCAATCTCAATGTTTTAGAAACGTTGGAAAATGTGGCAAATTGGCTGAAGCAGACATTGAGATCAGCATCCGCCTGCACGTATTCATATCCGGAGGTTGCGATCAGCATCCGCCTGCACGTGTTCAGATCCGGCGGTTGAGATCAGCATCCGCCTGCACGTGTCTATATCCAGCGGTTAAGATCAGCATCCGCCTGCACGTGTCTATATCCAGCGGTTGAGATCAGCATCCGCCTGCACGTGTTCAGATCCAGCGGTTGAGATCAGCAATCACGTTTCTATTTCCTTGCGCAGATTTAGCCATTAAGGTTGTGTGCCTATGCAATCGCTGAAGGGCTGTCGACCCCTCAGACGAAAAGCTGGGCCACTTGGGCGACCCTGCAGTTACCCTGCAGTTACCCTGCAGTTGCCGTCGTAGCGGCAGGGCGAAGGCTGGGGTACGGCGGGATGCGCAGGTGGGAGGTGGTGCAGCTGTCCCGGGTGTTCGATGCCATGGCCATGGAGGCTAACGCCAATAACGTGGGGAAGGCAGTGGGAATGAATTGCTCGAGGAAAGAGCTATGCGATTATGACCCCGACGGTATGGAGCCTCAGTACCTCGGCACATGACTCATCCCCTGTCGACGGTGTGGAGCCTCGGTGCCACATGACTCATCCCTAACGACGGTGCGGAGCCTCAGTACCACGGCGCATGACTCATCCCTAATCGACGGTGTGAAGCCTCGGTGTCACATGCCTCATCCCTAATCGACGGTGTGGAGCCTCGGTACCACATGACTCATCCCAAATCGACGGTGTGAAGCCTCGGTGCCACATGACTCATCCCTAACGACGGTGCGGAGCCTCGGTACCACGGCGCATGACTCATCCCAAATCGACAGTGTGGAGCCTCGGTACCACATGACTCATCCCTAATCGACGGTGTGGAGCCTCGGTACCACATGAATCATCCCAAATCGACGGTGTGGAGCCTCGGTACCACATGACTCATCCCTAATCGACGGTGTGGAGCCTCGGTACCACATGAACCATCCCAAATCGGCGGTGTGGAGCCTCGGTGCCACAGCACACGACTCGGTCGCAACTGATTGTTTCTTCCGTGCGCTGCATCCACGTCACCAACCTGCTTAGGCCGCCTGGTGCATGCTGCTTGTGCCACCACCTTGTCTTTTCTGGCCGCCAATGCAGCTCATGCCGCAGCCCGGCATCACGGTGGCGAGCGTCCGCCCTTTCTCCACACAGCACCAACGCCGCTGTTTGGGGACACTTGCAGAGGCCGTCTCCGCCATGTGGACGGTGTACCAGACCATCTGGCTCGAGATTGTCCGCCAAGTGTGGGTGCACTGCACGGAGAGGTGTGGTTCCCCCCTCAACCCCCTCAATCCATCCCCCCACCCCTTTCACACCTCAGCTATCCTTGAGTCCTTCGACATTCACACCTCTTTTTATGCTTCCACCATCTCCCTTGACCCCGACATCACCACCTCAAACCGTCCCTGTCTTTCGACCCCCCCCGACCCCATTCACTGCTCTCTTCTTCTACGCAGTGCCGCACACCGGGCGAGCCTGCAGACTGGCAAGGATCACACCAAAGGCGTTGCGATGCCGTTGCGATGCCGTTGCGATTTTTGCGATTCTTTTGTATTTGTATTCCGGCAGAAGCATGGATCTGGAAGGACTCCGGGCGGCCTCCCCACCGCTGCCCACGCATGGCATCGTGTGGTGGACCGCCGATAAGAGTTGGAATATTCTGGAGTGGGGGCATCTGGGTGGCGTGCCCAGGGGTGTCTTGCTGGAGCGCGTGCGTAAGAGCTGCGAGATGTGCATGACGTACATGCGCCAGATGCTCGGAGCGTACCGGGGGCACCTCATCGAGGCCGTGCTCCATGCAGAGGCGAGCCAAGCAGAAGCGAAGCGGCTGCAAGACGTGGAGGCGGAGTTGCAGTCTCAGCAGAAGAGGAACAACGAGCTGGACGCACGCATGCAGGTCGCCGCGACGTGCCGTATTGCGCTGCGCCAGGGTTGGCAGGGAGGCGGGAGGCCGGTTGCCATGGTCGGACATGCTGGGAAAGAGATGGGGCGCAGGGGAAGGGGAGGGCGGACATGCTGGGAAAGAGATGGGGTGCAGGGGAAGGAGGGTGGATTTGCTGGGAAAGAGATGGGACGCAGGGAAGGGGAGGGACATGCTGGGGAAAGAGGGGCGCAGGGAAGAGCGGACATGCTGGGAAAGAGATGGGGCGCAGGGGAAGGGGAGGGCGGACATGCTGGGAAAGAGATGGGGGCGCAGGGGAAGGGGAGGGCGGACATGCTGGGAAAGAGATGGGGCGCAGGGGAAGGGGAGGGTGGACATGCTGGGAAAAGATGGGGCGCAGGGGAAGGGGAGGCGGACATGCTGGGAAAGAGATGGGGCGCAGGGGAAGGGGAGGGCGGACATGCTGGGACAGAGATGGGGGCGCAGGGGAAGGGGAGGGCGGACATGCTGGGAAGAGATGGGGCGCAGGGGAAGGGGAGGGCGGATATGCTGGGAAAGAGATGGGGCGCAGGGAATGGGGAGTGCTGGTGTTACAGCAGGACCTCGGTGAGCCGAAACTCCACTCAGGGAATTGAGGGCGAATAGGGTTGGCGCTGATTTTTTAAGAGTGGGGGCGGAGGTGGGTGATAGAAGAGATGATGAACGCGACGCTGCAATATTATTGGCAGCAGTCTTGGCATGGAAGATGATTGGTGGAAGGAGGCGATGGTGGGGGGAATGCGAGCAGGAGATGGAGGATTTGTACAAGAATGCGGTTCGTGAGGGCAAGATCAAGGACGATATGATCAAAGAGTATAAGGTGAGCGGGCTGGGGTGCCGCGGTGACCGAGGCTGCAGAGAGCGAGTGGGATGTGGGCAGGAGCAAGCTCACAGGGAGCTGGGTGCGTGGGTGCTGCCAGGAGCGCGCTGACTGGACGGAGCAGCGCAACAGCGCGCTGCAGAGGCAGGTGACCATGATGGAGAGCGAGGTGAAGGAGATGGAGATGCGGATGAAGATGGCGGAGGAGGACGTGCTGCAGTCAACGAACAACCAAAACAGGTGATGCCCGCGAGCCCGCCAGGCGCAGTCTTCTCGGCCAGCTTACCGTGTCCGCCCGCAGGCAGGCGTTGCGTGTAACGCTGGCGAGAGAGCGCGCCCCATTGGGACCTCCCAGATGCCTCCCCCCCCCTCCGGCGGCACATGGTGGAAGGGGTTGTTGGGGCGATGTGAGAGCAGGCGGGCCGAAGCCCTGCAAGGCGCCCTGCATGATGACGCTAAGGAGCTAGAGGAAGTGAAGCTGCGGATGCAAGAGATGGAGAAGGAGTCGGAGCAACCCTGGAGCCTCATCACCCTGCTCGTGTCAGAGGATGACCTCGGTTCCAGGGAAAAGATCGGCACGGTGCGCTGTTCCCTCAGTGTGTCATCTCCTCGAGTCCTGGGCGAGTGCGCTTGCGGCGGCCCAGTCCCGCAAGACCTTCCCCGAACTCCCACTCCGAGAGCAGAGGAGCGCCCGCACTCGCGCTGTGAGGTGTGGGCCGTCTGGTATGGCCTGCGCAATAGACTAGAAAGAAAAAGAAAAAGCTGCGCTCTCTTTCGAGGCGTGTGCAGAGCTTGCCCTGCGCAGTAGACTAGAAAGAAAAAGAAAAAGCTGCGCTCTCTTTCGAGGCGTGCGCAGAGCTTGCCCTGCGCAGTAGAGTGGTTGGGGGCTGTGATTGTGACCCGTCAGCCTCAGCTCCCGGCCCCTTGCGCCTCCCAGCTCCCGACCCGTCAGCCTCAGCTCCCGGCCCCTTGCGCCTCCCCAGCTCCCGACCCGTCAGCCTCAGCTCCCGGCCCCTTGCGCCTCCCCAGCTCCCAACCCGTCAGCCTCAGCTCCCGGCCCCTTGCGCCTCCCCAGCTTCCAACCCGTCAGCCTCAGCTCCCGACCCACCCGTCGGCCTCAGCTCCCGGCCCCTTGCGCCTCTCCAGCTCCCGACCCGTCGGCCTCAGCTCCCGGCCTTGCGCTCCCAACTCCCCACCCCATGCGTCTTCCTCGCTTCCCGCCCGTGAAATTTCTCTGAGGTTCTGTCCCATCCCCCCAGCATTACTCCGCGGGCCTCTCCAGAAGGCCGGCTGCAGCGGCTGGGATGGGGCGGTCGCAGAGTGCGGAGAAGGCCGCATTGCTGCTGCACGACCTGCCACTCCACAACCTCACAACAGTCTTCACCCGGCTGCCGGCGTTCAACATCTCCAAGCTGCTCTTGGCACAGGAAAATCCGGTGCGACCCGCCGTCGCTACTCCCTGCTCCTCACTGACCAGGCAGTCCTCTAAGCCATGGTGACTTTAAGCCCCACACCCCGAAAAGGGTCTCTTTTTCTTTTTTCTTTCAGTCCTGCCGCTCCACTCGCCTGTGCACGTTCCCGGCCACGTCCGGCTACAGCTGCGTCGCAAGATGGGGAGAAGGGCGGCGCGTTGTTCCAGGGAAGAAAAAAAAGAAAAAGAGACACTCTTGCTCGGGGTGTGGGGCTTAGAGGCCCCATGACTCTCCTTGTATTTCCCTTCAGTGCGGCTCCTTGTCCACCTCGCTTCCGTACAGTCGGTCTGGGCTCACGGCGTAGGATGGTTCCAGGGCTACTTCCCGGATGCTCTGGCGACCGTGGTGAAGACTGACCCGAATACTATCACCCTTGCGCTGGCGATGGTCGCCGCACAGAAGCCAACGATATTCAACAAGCTGATCAACAGGTGGTTGCTTCCCCCGTCAAAAGCTTCGTCTGTCAGCATTCCCTCGGCATGATGACTGCATGCGTAGCATGGCACCGCCCGCTGGAGCCCGTGCAGGGGGGAGCGTCGAGCAGCTATGTTGAGCGGCGCCTTGCTCCGCCGCCCGCGCACTCACCTCTCCTCTGCAACCCTTGCAGCTATGTTGAGCGGTGTCGCAGGCGTCGCGCTGACCATGCCCTGAGACGGGGGACCCGCCCTGCACCATGTGCCGGGCGCTGCCACCCGCTGACTCGAGTGAGCAGGAAGCCGGCGTCAATGCATGTGCAGGATGGGGATGGACTGCATGGAGGAGCTCTGCGTGGGACTGAAGAGCGTCACCTCCGGACAGTTTCAAGTGTTCCTGGATAACATCATCAACTCGGAATTCCGGTGCGCCGAGGCCTCCGCGTGGCGTGAGGGCATCTCGAGGGGCAACGACGTGAGGGCATCTCGAGGGGCGACGACGTGAGGGCATCTCGAGGGGCGACGACGTGAGGGCATGTCGAGGGGCGACAGCGTGGGGGCATCTCGAGGGGCCGGTTCTGTCCGCACGGGCCTGTGACCTTTACAACGTGGTTGCCCTTGCATGCTGCGTGCGCCAGAGCTCGATGCGCGCACTCAAACGCGGACGTTAGTCGGCTACGCTTTTGAGCAACGACGACGAGTGAAGGCAAGCACACATGTGAGAGGATGGAGGAGAGGCTGACTGCGCAGCGGGCTCCAGGGAGGGGATGTGAGAGGATGGAGGAGAGGCTGACTGCGCAGCGGGCTCCAGGGAGGGGATGTGAGAGGATGGAGGAGGCTGACTGCGCGGCGGGCTCCAGGAGGGGATGTGAGAGGATGGAGGAGAGGCTGACTGCGCGGCGGGCTCCAGGGAGGGGATGTGAGGGATGGAGGAGAGGCTGACTGCGCGGCGGGCTCCAGGGAGGGGATGTGAGAGGATGGAGGAGAGGCTGACTGCGCGGCGGGCTCCAGGGAGGGGATGTGAGAGGATGGAGGAGAGGCTGACTGCGCGGCGGGCTCCAGGGAGAGGATGGAGGAGAGGCTGCAGGCCCTGCAGCTTCAGGAGTCCCAGACGGCAGGGTCGAAAGGCGGTGCCAGCAACGCAGCTGAGGAGGAGGCCGCCGCAGGGGCTAGCCAATTGTAAGCCTTGACTTCCCTCTGAATATAACGCTGACGGCTCCAGTCATGGCACACCTCTCCCATCGCGCTTGGTCCAGTTGTAAGTTAGGGTGCTGCGCATCTGTCCGTAGGGTTTAGGCTCTGCGTACCTGCCTTTAGGGTTTAGGCTTTGCGCACCTGCCTTTAGGGCTTAGGCTTTGCGCACCTGCCTTTAGGGCTTAGGCTTTGAGTATCTGCCTTTCAGCAATAGATGCTCGAGCGACTGGTGAGACTGGGTGCTCGAGCCATTGTGAGCGATTGGGTGCCCGAGGTGCCGTGATAGGTTCGATGCAGTTGTTAGGGCGGTAGTGACGGATCCGCAGGAATCGAGTGCTCGATGCGTGCACTCGGGAAAGCGTGAATGATGGAGGATCCGTCTACTTGGCTTATGAGAATGTGCCGCCTTTTGTATGGCAGTTTCAACCTCCGAGCAGCGGCTCGGCCGGGTGCGTTCACATTTGGCCAGACCGGTGTTCATGGGTGCAAGCTGTGGTATGACTGCTTCGTCCTGAGGTGACAGAGAGGAGGCAAAGGAGTTGCCGGACGTCGTGCCGCTCAGCATGTCCATCGGAAAGCTCGGCTCGAGCATCAACATCGCTGGCGTCGGGGAGTACTTCAACACAAACGGCACCAAGCCACATGTACTCATGCTCAAGCTGCAGCGGAACTCCTTGAGCGTTCAGCTGGAAGAGAGTTTCGACATCGGGATTTCGACCTCCGTCATCGCCCTGCAGAATGAGGTCAGACCCGGGCTCCGCCATCGCACTCCAGAAGGAGGTCAGACCCGGGCTCCGTCATCGCCCC
>LGRX02013894.1:0-15689 GCA_001247695.2 Cymbomonas tetramitiformis
AAATGTGAGAAGCAGTTGATTTCCATCGCGGCTCGGCCAGCCCATACTGTGTCACAGCTGACGTTCATGACAGTGTCATCAACTTTCATTCTCGAAGCTTTACGCTTTAAAGACTGTGTCTCTTGTCATGTCATACGTCTAACGTCTTATGTGTCAATTTCCAGTCGACCACATCCAAATATTTATACCGTCAATAAAGTCTTCATCTTATTTTATTTAATACTACAATGCTGAGTTATATTTATACTCAACAGTCGTGAAACTGTGCAATTCCAATAAAATAAAATTAAAATTAAATATTCACCAATTAAATATAAAAAGGCTTTGTATTGAATATTCTAAGTATCAAATTATATACTGCCGCGTGCGACACATACTTATCAACGACTTACAAATCGTTTCGCAGTTTTCATCTACGACGCTAAAGTGCGTAACAGGGGTTAAATTGGGTGGGTGTAACGCGTCTCGCTCGAAAAGCGTGACGCTCGAAAAGCGTGACGCTCGAAAAGCGTGACGCTCGAAAAGCGTGACACAAAGCAGTGTTCGTTTTGGAATAGCTGGTTTTCGGCGAAATGAACCTTTAAAAATTTATAGGGGGTACGTGAACGTACAAGTGGGGAAAAATCAATCTCAAATCACCATACAAAATGTGATGTGGGCAATGAAGGTTAATTAAAAACAGCGTGAGCGAAATGTAGTATATGTCTTATTAGTGACTTTCCCGCAAATTTCGGCAGCCAATTCTTTCGCTAGTCCGACGTCAGGAGATGCCGCATTTTTCGGGGACACGTCGGTCCACGTCGGATCGGCTGCCGATTTGCTCAATTCGCTCGTGAGAATTCGCTTGAATTCGCTCGATCGAGGCCAAATTCGAACGAAATGAGAACTCAATTCGGCAGCGACTCAATTCGCTCGGCTGACTGTACAACATGAATATTCGATTCAGACCCAACCAAAATTGGCGCTCGCAGACTTCACCAGTAACATCGGACGTTTGCAACAAGATGGATATTGTATGCCCACGTCGGACTAGCGAAAGAATTGGGCTGCCGAATTTGCGGGAAACTCTCGATTGGGTTAAAAAGGGCGTGAGCGCGAAAAGCGTGACAGTCGAAAAGCGTGACAGAAAAAGCGTGACACAAATCAGCGTTCGTTTTGGAATACCTGGTCTGAACGAAATGAAGTCTCTAAATAAAAAGAGCGTGAGCCCAAAAAGCGTGACAGTCGAAAAGCGTGACACAAATCAGTGTTCGTTTTGGAATACCTGGTCTCAACGAAATGAAGTCTCTAAATAAAAAGAGCGTGAGCGCGAAAAGCGTGATAAAATTTAATAAATAATAAGCCGTCGATTCCCTGTGTGTGTGGGGGTTCCACACCCCCAAAAAAAAAATGTGAGAAGCAAATGGATTTCCATCGGAGTCACGCCCCGCCCGCATTCATGGTCGATTCCCCTACGGGTCACGGCCACCCCAAGCAACCTCCCCACACCCCCCCCCAAAAAAAAATGTGAGAAGCAGTTGATTTCCATCGCGGCTCGGCCAGCCCATACTGTGTCACAGCTGACGTTCATGACAGTGTCATCAACTTTCATTCTCGAAGCTTTACGCTTTACAGACTGCGTCTCTTGTCATGTCATACGTCTAACGTCTTATGTGTCAATTTCCAGTCGACCACATCCAAATATTTATACCGTCAATAAAGTCTTCATCTTATTTTACTACAATGCTGAGTTATATTTATACTCAACAGTCGTGAAACTGTGCAATTCCAATAAAATAAAATTAAAATTAAATATTCACCAATTAAATATAAAAAGGCTTTGTATTGAATATTCTAAGTATCAAATTATATACTGCCGCGTGCGACACAAACTTATCCACGACTTACAAATCGTTTCGCAGTTTTCATCTACGACGCTAAAGTGCGTAACAGGGGTTAAATTGGGTGGGTGTAACGCGTACGCTCGAAAAGCGTGACGCTCGAAAAGCGTGACGCTCGAAAAGCGTGACACAAAGCAGTGTTCGTTTTGGAATAGCTGGTTTTCGGCGAAATGAACCTTTAAAAATTTATACACAAAAGCGTGACATAAAAAACCGGATTTTTCAAAGAGGGGGACAATCTAAAGATTTTTCCCCAATACACAAAAGCGTGACATAAAAAACCGGATTTTTCAAAGAGAGGGACAATCTAAAGATTTTTCCCCAATAACTCTATGACGGTCCACCCCCCAGAATTGGTGGGACGACAGGTAGGGTGCAGTTGGCGTGCTGTAGCGGCGTGTAGCTCGATGGCCAAGGCAAGATGCATGGGGGGGATGACGAAGGACATCAGGTGGGATGTGGGACTACCGCGCCTTGCCACATGGAGGCTCGGCACACCCCTAATTCTAGTGCAAAAGGTTGTTGATGTAGACTGTGGATCTGTGGTAGGTCAGGTGGGGGCATTGGAGGGGGTGTGGCCCGAGCATGGTTGCGCTGACGGAGCAGGGCGTAGCGAGCGAACCGCTTCGATTCGTGCGGCGCGCGAGGTGTCCCAACACTCTAGAAGAGTGGCGAAATAATACTTTTGGGGTGGTTGGCGGGGGGGCAGGGTGGGGAGGTTCGAAATGCAGGCCGGCTCTCAGGGTTCGGGTCTTACGCGTACGTGGGTCGCAAGGCTGAAAAAAACCGGACCGTCATAGAGATATGGCCAATGAATCCAAACTCGGTCTCGTGGTGCCATGTGCATCGAAAACAATGTAACACATGCCCTGAAGGGTCACTCGACCGCTGGGGTGGCTTGGAGCCCCATGGATCCGCCGATTTCGAAGGGGGGCTAGGGCAGGATATCTCTATGACGGTCCACCCCCCAGAATTGGTGGGACGACAGGTAGGGTGCAGTTGGCGTGCTGTAGCGGCGTGTAGCTCGATGGCCAAGGCAAGATGCATGGTGGGGATGACGAAGGACATCAGGTGGGATGTGGGACTACCGCGCCTTGCCACATGGAGGCTCGGCACACCCCTAATTCTAGTGCAAAAGGTTGTTGATGTAGACCGTGGTAGGTGGGGGCATTGGAGGGGGTGTGGCCCGAGCATGGTTGCGCTGACGGAGCAGGGCGTAGCGAGCGAACCGCTTCGATTCGTGCGGCGCGCGAGGTGTCCCAACACACTAGAAGAGTGGCGAAATAATACTTTTGGGGTTGGCGGAGGGGCAGGGTGGGGAGGTTCGAAATGCAGGTCGGCTCTCGGGGTTCGGGTCTTACGCGTACGTGGGTCGCAAGGCTGAAAAAAACCGGACCGTCATAGAGATAACCAAGGGGTATAACTTAGAATATTGTAGCGTAGCAGGGGGAGCAACCGATTGTCATCAGTCAGCCTAAAGCCCGAAGCTCCACATCGCCACACCTGTTCCGGAGGAACTGCTAAAATGGCATGAAAATGGGTTCTTAAAAGCATTAGCCTGGATAATTATATTGAATGGTATACTCACGATGTTGCGAGAAGCAAATTCATCCGGATGTCGTTCTTCCAGGAAAGTGTCGTACACAATGTCCGTTGAAGTCCCCGCCGGTAAGTTTCACTATTTGTTGTTGACGCGAGTAAAAGGAGGATTCCGCGATGTCCGAAGATCTTTGGCGTTTGCGGTCCAAGGCGCGACATCGTTCCGCTTACCCTTCTCAAGCGTCTTGCGGTAAGTCTCCGTTTCGGTAATAGAACCGGTTGGCCGGTGCTACGCGGTTTTCTCGGAACGAATGCAACTGGCGACGAAGAGGTTTGCGCGGTAGCCGGTGCATTCGTCGAGGACACGTCGGAACCAACAGATTGATATGTTGTTTCCGCGGCCGCTTTGCGCGCGCGAACGGCCAGAAGAGTTTCGTTCAAGCGAAACTTCCCTTCTTTTTTGACAAACACTTTCGGAATATGTGTCAAACATCGTATCCACTTTTGAATGCTCACGGGTAGACCGATTTACCCCCCCACTATAAAGTGGGGGGGCCTGTCTCATGTTGTCCTCCTTCGGAGAGCATGCGTCTCGGTAGCTCGGAACACAGACGATGCATAAAACCCCTAAAGTATTTTATGTTATCATCTTAGTATTCCGGAAAGTCTGTGTTCACTGATTTGTGCATTCGTGATACATATATATCTGCCTATATATATATATATATATATATATACATATCCCCCACCAGCCCGAGAATCACACTTCTCATCAGGTACGTTACGGGTCATCACTTCTTTTGGTGGCATTTTCTTTTTGGAGTTCCTAATTTCCGTCTCGCCGAACGTACCGGTCACCAGAGATTCGTCACCTTATCGACTACCACGTCTTCACGGACTTCACCACGTCGTGATTTTTCTCGCGACTACTAATCATTTTGACAACAGATTCGTTTCCTCATTAACGACGCCACTTTACAATTAACAACAGATTCGTGTCCTTATTCACGACCATATCACAACACATCTTCTACGAAACCACGCACAATCAGCTGTGCTTTTCGTACGACCAACTGGCTGGGCGTACGCCGTTTTTGACCTTACCTCCGTTTTCCCCGTGAAATTTGACCCCAAATGCACGTTTGCATCACTCGGTTTGGTTAATTTTACGGAAAGTTACGTCGACACCAAGAACCCAAACGCACTCTCGACTTTCTGGCCAGCAGCACCGCTCCTGGCGGGAAGACTGATTATCGCACGACGTTTTTGACTTCACCGACGTTTTCCCCGCGAGAATCTACCCCAATTTGACCCTTTCATCGTTTGATTTGCTTAATTTTACGAGAAGTTCGCTTTTCGCTTGGGAACCCTAGCTTTGGGTTCGCAGATTCTGCGCAGTCAGCGGTCAGTGGTCAGCGACCATGTCCACTGGACCTCAGCGTGCACGTATGGCCGTTGTTCGTTCAGCGTTGATCTCTTTTCGAGTACATCGGCAACATTCTACCATTGGCTATGGTCTGGCGGTGTCCGGTGGTGTTTGCGCACCAGACACCAAGCTCGAGTCCATCGCGCTCACCATCGACAATGACTGCTTTGACTATTTCGACCTCATCCCTCCACTTCCCTTACCTTCACCTTATGCGCCCCCTGGTCACCATCTGATGGTGTCTTGTGGTCAAGGCTCCTAATCGCTTTAACCGATATTCCGATATATCGATATATCGGGGGAAAACGGGAAATCGGTATCGATCGATATCATTTTTGTGCACATTTCATCGATAAATCGGTGCTGAAATCTGTATAGGCAGCCCTGACCGGGAGTCCCGGTTCAGGCCCCTATGACAGACTCCTAGCTAGGCCAACACTGGACTGCTGACTGATCTATAGGTTCGTGCTGTGACACACGCTGTGTCACAGGTAGGCTAGACTCCGAAACCGTCCGAGACCGTTCCGGGTATATCTAGCTTAGGGTTTATTTATCTTATGAGTTTATCCACACAGTTCGGAAGTTTCTGATATCTGGTGAACTAGGATGTTCCAGTAGGTCGTGGCCCCATCCACGCTTTTATTCCACTTGCTGATTTGGCCATGATTGGCTAAACGGCCGCTTGGAGAGGTGGTGCGCACGGGCGCGTTTGGGTGCGACTAGGAATTATGGTATGAGTTGTTTGCGGTAAGCGACTGGGAGTGGCGGCCATGGGGACCGCGCCTCGTTACGGACTAGTCTTAGCAATGTTCGGATTCAATTTTGCACCGGCACTGGCCCTGCTGGTTACTGTTTTCTGGGCTGGTGTTCGCGACACTTTCGACTTCGACGACATCTTCGAGTGCCCCTCGCTGCTCCGCGCTCTTCGTTCCTCTCCGCTGCTGGGCATTACCATTTTTCCGCTACCACACCCGACCGCGCGACTGCGTACCACCTCCCCTCTGGCTTTTCAGAGTATGGGAATGTTGACCCGAGCGAAGAAGTCCCTGGACAGGGACAGTGACATCGACGCCTCACTGAGGCTATTAGACGGGGTTCGGAACAGTCCGACGGTGCGTACGCCAACTGTTCCGACCCCCGCTCCGACTTCCAACGAAGATGCATACGTGGCGACCAGGAAGTACTTGCAGGAGCAGAGCAGGCTGGTCGACGACATCTACAGGGCGCGTCTTCACCGCCAGTGGGCCAAGGGTATCCGCGAGGATGTCCTTGGTGACAAGAAGCACCACTTCAGGGGTACGGACGACTCTGGCCTCCTTTCCGAGCTGGTGGTGCAGCTGCGTACGGAATTTCATTCGGCTGGGCTGGAGCTGGCATCCTTTGACCTCGACGACCCTCTGGCTCGTGTGGTGACCAAGGTCAACGGCTTGCTCTACGACGTTCTGGCTCTGGTTATCGAGAAGCACAGCAACGCCTACGTCTGGTTGACTGGCACCGGCGCCTCGTCTGACCGTGATGGACGGCGAGCTCTGGTGGACATCATCAAGGGCTGTGTGCCGGTGGCGCTACGTGAGTCGCGCCAGGAGGAGCACGCCGCGTTGCGTTATCCCGCAGACACTGACCCGCAGCCCATCTTGGCTCGGGAACAGCGTCTGGTGCGGGATAACAAAGCTACGGACTGGACGCCCACCGAGGAGACCAGGAAGCTCTCCTTGTACAACCGGCTGGACCCGGTGTTCTACACTGCGGTCAAGGTGCGGTACCCTCTGGCAGCTGACCTCGCCCATGTCTCTCTGGCATTTCTCCGCTCCCTTGTGGTGGAGATTTATCAGGCCTGGGCGCAGACGGGGACGGGGAAGGCAGTCTCGGGCAAGAGCGGCATCTCTGCGCAGCTCTCCGTCCAGCACCGAGTACGGCGCCCTCCTCAACACGATCAACGAGCTTCAGGATTTGCTGCGGCAGCAGCGCGGGACGGACGCGCCACCGGCGCAGCAGCAGCGGCAGCAGCCGCAGCGGCAGCAGCGGCAGCGGCAGCAGCGCGGTGCGCAGCGGGGATTCCGTGTTGGCACACATCCGGTGCCGGCGGTCGGATTCGACCGCGACGACCAGAAGGCCAAGCCCTTCTGCGGGAGGTGCAAGAAGGCGGGTAAAGGTGAGCTGTACCACTTCTACAGCGACTGTCCGTTGGGCGGGCGTCAGCATCCCCCACACTCGGCTGTAGCATTCTGCACTCCCATCGACGAGGAGGACGCGGGGGGGGTGCGGGCTTTAGCCATGTGCGCCCTGTTCCAGCAGGCGGCAGACGATGGGGCGGAGGCCTTTGCCAGTGCGGCCTCCACGTACGGGCCGCCTGCGGTGCTCTGTGCGGGTGCGGTGGGCGGGATCGACGTGTCCGCCTACGGCTTCACGGTAGAGCCGCAACAGCCTGCTGACGAGCCCGCAGGTGACGACATTCATCAGCGGCTGGACGATCTCGCCGCGGAGGTCCATGCCGCGGCAAACTGCAAGGTGCACTACACCCACGCATCCTTCCCACCACGGGCGGTTCTCGAGCCGCATGCATCGGCTCTGGTGTGCGGCCCCGCGGCAGCGGGGAACATGCCGGAGGAGCAGGTTCCGGCAGGTGGTGCGGCGGCATCGGCATCCGCCGTGCCGGCCCCTGCTATACCTGTCTCGCAGGAGGAGGATGTGAAGCCCGTGCCGCTTCAATCGGCGCGGGTGACTGCCACGACGGACGGTGAGTTCCCTGGGTTCGTTCAGACTGTCAACCACGCCGCCATCGCGCCGGTTGACCTCACCGGTTACGACACCGACGACTACGAGGACGTTGCCGACGGCAGCTTCCGGCTGAAGCCGCGGGGCTCGCCTCCGTCGGCCAATCATGTGTCCGGGCCACCCGTGGACGACCAGAGGACCTACGGTTGTGGGAAGCCGCCCTGGGGCTTTCCTGCCACGGTTGGGCCGTGGGGAATTCCTTTCCTCCTTTCCCTCATTCTTTGCATCTCGATCATGGGGGTGGTTGCCGTGCCCGACGCTCAATCGGCTGCGGGATTGCCTTCGCCTGGTGGTGATCTCGATTGGGAGACTCCGTCAATTTTCTCCACGAATGAATTTGTTGGATCGGTGATCCCGGCCCAGGTTTTCTTTGTGGCTGACAATGTGCCACCGCTTGAGCCGCCTGAGCCCCCTGACCTCTTTCATCAGGACCTTGCTCAGGCAGATTTGGGCTTTGACATGGCTCACTACTACGGTATGGCTTTGCATGAGACCGGTCCTCTTGATGTGGAGCACTACTACGGTGCTGATATTTTCACATCTTACTACGGCATGGACTTCCGTGAGGCCACCACTGGCTACTTTGGTGCTGTCGATTGACTTCTTGTTCACTCTGGATGCACACCAACATGGTGGTGTGCGGAACTCCGGTGACTTGTTCAACAATTTTTCTGGTTTATGCTTTTGCTTTTGACATCTACAAGTTATATTCTGGCTTGCTAGCTCGGTGCTTTTCAGTTGTTTAGCGGGTGCACAATGCCCGTAGGTTTCTGCACCTGTGCTAGCTAGAGGGTTTCCAATTTGTGTTTCAGAATTGCACAGTTGGATTAGCAGTTAGGTCTGTCAACCTGGCTCCTGCCCTGACTTATCTTACATTATCTGACTCTCCTAGACAGTCACCACCCACAGTGCTGGGGTGGTGTGCTAAAATCTGTATAGGCAGCCCTGACCGGGAGTCCCGGTTCAGGCCCCTATGACAGACTCCTAGGCCAACACTGGACTGCTGACTGATCCATAGGTTCGTGCTGTGACACACGCTGTGTCACAGGCCCTACAAATTTTGGAAACCCCAGTGCATATGTACCCGGCATGTACCGGGGACGTGTACCCAACGTGTACCCAGCGTGTACCCAACGTGTACCCAACGTGTACCCAACGTGTACCCAACGTGTACGAAAACAGTAAAAAACGGGGTCTGGTACATGTTGGGTACACGTGTACTCTACCTTGTACCTACGTGTACTTGCTCGCGGCGCGGCATATGTACCCGGCATGTACCCGCGACAGGGTACATGCTGGGTGCATGCGTCTGTGTATGTACCTTTTGCCGCCTGCGCATGTACCCGGCGTGTACGCATGTACGGGTACATGTGTACCGCATATGTACTCAGGTTACCGTTGGATGTTACCGTTGGATGTTACCGTTGGGACACCCGGGGTACATGGTGGGTACATATGTACTTAGGCCAGGTACATATGTACTTATTGATATAAACATGCCTGGTGCGCACGTACCCAACATGTACCCACGCATCAGGTACATGCCGGGTATGCGTGTACGCAGGTCAGGTACATATGTACGTAAGCCAGGTGCATATGTACTTATTGATATTAACATGACTGGTGCATATGCACCCCGCATGTACATTTGAGTGAGGTACATGCCGGGTACGCATGTACGCAAACCAGGTACATATGTACTTATTGATACTAACATGACTGGTGCATACGTACCCCATATGCACGTGTATATCGGTGCATTATTAGTACACATGTACCAAGCGTGTACGAGCCTCCCATACATATGTACCCAACATGTACGTGCGTATGCATTAGTACGCTATAGGTGCATGTGTACTCGAAAAGGGTACACATGCACGCAATGGTGGGTACAACTCTGGTGCGCGTGTACGAGGCCTATCTATATGCACAATATCACAAGAGGATTGCGAAAATGTGTGCTACTTACATTAAGTGTGTTCACAATGCATATGCTATGCGAAGGCTAGCACATCACGCATACGCATGGAACACTCGAGCATGTTTAATACAATCATATTAATACGATAGTGTAGCTAGCTAGGCACGATGGGATACAATTGGGACTACTCATCTCTATCCTACCAATACGCAAAATAACGTTCTATTCGTACGATTTCTAGTTCCAACACTACGATTGTAAACAATCTATCAACCTAGCACGCTCGAAGGGAAGCTTGAAGCTCATGAAGTACTCGAGGCGGTCGATTTTCTCCATTTAGGGTTTCTCCAAAACAGCCGATCTGAAAAGTAAAGCAAAGAACCAACACTTAGTAAAAAGCGGAAAACGCATCAAAGATTCCCTTGTGCAAAACATAACTAGCAACCTAGGAACCTCAAAGAAGCGCGAATGTAAACGCGAGATGATGGTGGAAAAATTGATTTCACCACTCGAATATTTTCAGCGATCTGAAAAACAAAAACAACCAAGTAACGTTTAGTAAAGATGAAAGATAATATAAGTGAAAAACGAAATTAACGAGGGAAACTGAAAAGGAGAGGTGGAGTGAGTTGGATTTGAACCAACTATTTCGAGTGCAAAGGACTCGCGGGAATCTTCCCGTTCACTCCAAGTCAAAGTTCCGCGCATGCCAAGGATGAGCGCGCTAAGCACACACAAAATAATACATATACATATAAAAAACATGCACTACAAACCTGTGACATATTGCAGCGAGCAAGAATGAGAAATATCATAACATGCAACCCGCTGGCGAGGCCACCACACGCTGCTGCACACTGCTGGACGGTGAAATGTGAAGCGTTGACGGCTGTACCGGTGAGTTTGAACTTTTACAGTATTCTGCAAAAATGCCTACAGTGGACACCTTGACTTCCCGTTGCGCGTTGGGGGGCGTGAGAAGTCACAGCACGTGACGTCCTCGTCACGCGAGCACGATCGACGATAACGATGACGATGACGAATTCTGCGAAACGTGTGCCATGCCATGCGATGCCATCGGACGATTGGAGATGGAATAATCCACCGCATGACGCTCGCGCTCGCGGGTTGGGGATCGCAGGCACGCAGGTCACGTACGTATCGATCGCGATCGTCATCGATTATTCCACCCCACCGCTCTACTCGGGCGGTCATCCTAATTGAGGTACGATTTTCTCTCTCTGTTCCTTTTTTTTTTGTGCAACACGTTTGCCCATTTTTCGTGCAACTAAAATGTTTTTCGGGCTCGTCGTGCACTCGATTATTTTTTGCGCTCGTCGTGCGCTTTAAAATGAGGCCAACTTGTTTTTGGGGGGTTTGGTGACTTTTTTTGCGTTTTGGTGATTTTCGCTCGGGTACACGTGCGCCTGGGTTGTACCTGAAGCTGTCGGGAAAAGTGTAAATTGTACTCGCATGCACTTGCATATACCAAGCCTGAGTACATATGTTATTTCTGCACCCCAGTTTGGCTTCATTCTTGTACTTGCTCGCGGCGGATTTTAGTGACGGGATGGTTCATGTATACCCTAATTGTACCCAGCATCCGCCGCGAGCAAGTACACAAAAGTACAAGAATGAAGCCAAACTGGGGTGCAGAAATAACATATGTACCCAGAAATTACGTTTGGGTACATGCAAGAACATTATTTGGGTACTGATAAGGTCCCAATGTACCAGAAACGTACGGTGATAGTACATATGCAGTACACATGTTTTCGTCCATGCGTACATGCCGGATACACGTGTACCTTTATCTTGTACCCAACGTGTACTTGCTCGCGGCGCGGCATGCGTACCCGGCATGTACCGGTCGCCGGGTACATGTCAAGTGCATGTGTCCGTGTATGTACCTTATGCCGCCTAATACATGTTCGGTACGTATGTACCCGCAATGTCTTCCCGTATGCAGATCCATGCGACATGGGCAGGAGCGTCGGGGACGCCCTCGGTATCTTCGCCCGGCCCCGGCGCATGCATGGCGACAACACGGTCGACAACGACCCGTTCACGACACCGACGATGTCGATGCAAGGTGCGTTCTTCCCTTCATAAAGTAATACGTGCACCCCGGGTACGCGTGCACCTTACCGTTCTTCAGTTGGTACATGGCCGGTGTGACGTCGGTACATACGTACCGGACACTTACGCATGAAGGTGAAACGAAATATGCCGGAAATTCTTGCTTATGGTCACAATGTGCGCCGGAGGCCCTGCCAAAATTTTTATTTTGCGTGGGCGCGTCGTGTGGGAATGCCTTAGTGGGAGAATGTGTCCGCATTCACCGTACACGCGCGGTACACATGTACCCACGTCGTACCATTGTGATTATTCCCGGGTGCATGTGTACCGGTAATGTACCGACTGACTGTGCTTCGCAGGAACGTGCGTGGCGAGCGTCGTGTACCTCAACAATCCGACCTAAACCACTGGGTCGTGGCGGGGGGACCACGTGCACGTGGCCGCCGCCTTCACGTGGACGCGGCTTTATTACGATCAACCATATAGCCGATTATAATCAACCACGAAACTAATGAACATAAACTGAATTCCCATGGCATGTACGAACGACAGAAGAGGACGGCAGCAATGAACCGCTGCATATATATACTTAAACAAAAGAATACATGGTACACTGATAGCAATATTAGGATTACATTCCCACTCGGCAAGTTTGCACGACATTACCACGATATGCAGGCGAACCCTACCGAAACCCTACAAATTAAAGACACAAATGACTTCACACAGCCCCATATACAGAGAGGGGCAGGAAAAACCTTTAGGGAATGGCTCAGGAGGGTAGGGAGACACGCTACACAAAGTATGAGGGCGAACTGCCGACACTCGACCACAAGCGAATTCCCAAAAATGCTCTACGTAAAAGTAAAAAAATTTGGAAAACACACCGAAACACCCCAAATGTTTTGCACAACTAGGGGACGACATACAAAAAATGATGCCCGCCAAGGAAATGATATTAGGGGCGTTACATATATGGATTTAGGGCAATGTAACGCTGTAACCATAAACTCGACAACAACGAAAACACTACAGCGACACCCGAGATGGACAAGACAGGCCCAAAATAAGCACCCCAACCAACCAAATGACGCACTACCACCCAGCCACTTAAAACGGAACTACTATAGAACAAAGGCGAACCCTAAAATAACCCTAACAACGAGGGACGCAAATGCACGCGCACGGCACGACATGACGGGAAAGACGTTAGGAAACTTCAGGGAATGGCTCTGGAGAGCAAGGAGAAGGGACACACAAAATACTGGAGCAAACTACCAACATTCGACCACAAGCGAATTCCTAAAAATGCTCTACGTAAAAATAAAAAAATCGGAAATTGCGGGTGCACGTGTACCCACCATGTACCATAGGTCAGTACGTGTGCACCCGGTCGCAACCGTTTCCAGTGCTGGCCCGGTACACGTGTATTTAGCCTGCACCCGTAATGCAGTGCACGCGCGGTACATACGTCCCTGGCATTTCCGTAGTGCTTAGGCGCCATGTGTTGTTTGCAGACGGCGCACCTTCAGGTCAAAGGCACCGAAGACCGCCAAGTACAAGGTGCACATCGACCAGGACCCCATCCCATGGTTGGGAAGACAATACACAGATAGAGTATGAACGCGCTCTACTCGAAGGTTGCCCTCCTCGATGCCGCAAGTTCAATCGAGTGCAAGTGGGTACGATGAAGTTCCGGACCGCATCCATGGACAAAAAGTTCAAGACAGTGCAATGTTACTTCCGATCCTTTTACGTCGAGAGGGTGAGGACGAAAGGTCGCGAGCAAACAAAGGAACAAACAGACCGGTGAGTACACAATCATGTACCACCAGTACCCGTACACCCTCGGTACATACACACCTAGCATGGGAACGCGTGGGTACATGTGTACCCGTGATGGCGTTATGTTGGGTACGTCCCGGGTACACATGTACCAGTGTACAGTAGTGTGCAGGCCGAACATGCACGAGCCGAGCGGTGCGAGACTGATTTGATATCGATGTGATGGTACAGCAATACGTGCTTGATGTCGGGAGGGGGGGATGCTTATATTCCAGGTTCGGCCGGGTGGATGCCATCTATCGAGTGGAGCTTGGAGGAAGACCGTACGTGTTTGTCAAGGTTTCGTGGCTCAAGAAGCCAACTAAAGCTTTAACGGCCGCTTTGCGTGCGAGGCATTCCATCATAGGAGCGGATAGTGTTTCAAACTGCTTCTACGTATTGGACCCAGAGAATCCGGCCACTGAATTCGATCGAAAAGAACCGTTTATGCTTGCCGAGGAGATTGCTTCTCAAGTGGTGATTCGAAAACATCCTTGCATGGAAACCGCGGTGGTCTTGGATCCGCTAGCCGACTTCTTTGAGCAGATTGTCCGAGATGAAAATCCCAGTGACAATGAGGCATGATAGATAAACATAGGTAAATGTAATTGTATATAATGATCGTTTTTGTTATGGTGAATTGTTAAATTGACACATGGTACATTATCGGTACACGTGCACGCCATATATAACACGCGTGGGGTAACTATGTACCCAAGTCGTACTAAGCGGGTGCGTTCACATGTACCCAGCATGCCCTCGTCTGCCATTTGGTACATGTCTGGTACATGTGTACGAGAAACCATGTACCCAGCATGTACTCAGCATGTACTGCATGGTACACGTTGGGTGCATGAGTACGAGGGACCATGTACCCGGCATGTACCTACATGTATCCGCCCGGTGCATGCTGGGTGCATGTGTACGCACTCGATTACGTACACATGCACCCCGCATGCACCGTCCTGGAAGTGTGTACCCGTCGACGGGGTACATGTAGGTACACGTAGGTACACGCCAGTCCTGTTTTCCGGATGTCCATTTCTGAAGGAATAACTCATTTGTTTACATCGAAACTTGTCAAGAATGTCTTAGTCACTCATGGCCTTGACATATATGTGAAAATATTGCACTTTTTTACAACTCGGATTTTCACTGAGTTTTGGGCCCCAAGTTGGGAGTGGGTAGGTACATATGTACCTTGCCAAAGTACATGCCGGGTACATGTCGGGTACAGGCGTCCAAAATTTGTAGGGAGGTAGGCTAGACTCCGAAACCGTCCGAGACCGTTCCGGATATATCTAGCTTAGGGTTTATTTATCTTATGAGTTTATCCACACAGTTCGGGAGTTTCTGATATCTGGTGGACTAGGATATTCCAGTAATCGGTATCGATTCAGTTTAGTAATGGCGGTCTTATGTATTGTATACGGAGAATTGTATATAAAATTCAATAATCGATATGAATCGATATCATCGATTATCGATTGAAAATGTTGAATATCGAAATCGATCGATATGCAAGTTTGAAACCGATTAGGAGCCCTGCTGGTGGTGCTCTCACGCCCACTTCACCCTTCACCATCGTCCCTTTCGAGCATTTTCCCCATGCGCTCAACCACATCCCTTCACCGCATTTTTCACCTTCCACCTCCTCACCCTTTCTTCGTCGGTGCATTCGCTCTGGTGGTGCCAGGCCGCTTTTGGCCTTGGCACCGCACGGGCATTGGCTGAACATCATCTTCCTTACGCTCGACGTCCTCTGTCATCGAGAACGTCGCCGCCGCCTGCTCCAGAGCCCAAACCCTGATTCACTAGACAATTCTGTGTAGCCCTCTGTTTCAATCTAAGCAGCATGAACTAGCGCCGGCGGATGCCCATCTAGCTGAGTTGAAACAGGCTCCTTAGATTTCTTGCTGTGGGATGGCCGGCAGGCCTATTGACACTGCTCCCTGTTTCCACCTCTCTCCTTCTGGAGGAGGTGGTGTCACGGGTAGACCGATTTACCCCCCCACTATAAAGTGGGGGGGCCTGTCTCCTGCTGTCCTCCTTCGGAGAGCCGTGTCACACGTAGCATGCGTCTCGGTAGCTCGGAACACAGATGCATAAAACCCCTAAAGTATTTTATGTTATCATCTTAGTATTCCGAAAGCGAGTGTTCACTGACTGCACGTTCTGTGATAGATATATATCTGACTATATATATATATCCCCCACCAGCCCGAGAATCTCACTTCTCATCAAA
>LGRX02013895.1:0-21786 GCA_001247695.2 Cymbomonas tetramitiformis
TGTGCTTGGGGCACTACGACAGATGCTCGGAAATATGTTTTTGATTGAACGTGCAAAGGTACACAATTCGGATTTTATAATATACTGGATCAGGGCCAGATTGAGGTACAAACGATAATTCGGTTCCGAGTTCTGAAGGCTAAACACTTCTCAAGTGCTCCACTTATTCACTCGTCACTCAGGTTGCAGGGTCAACCACTCGACAGCCGATGTCACACTTCGGCTCAACGTTCAATTCCCGATCCGATCTCATTTCTAATTCCGATTCGTCATTCTCGATTCAGATGCCATGTCGACAGACTGACACGATGACTGCCACACAGTACTGTCATACTACTGTACTGTCATACTGTTATACTGTCATAGTGTCATAGTGTCATACTGTCATAGCCCTGACATCTGATATTCGATTTCATTGTCTTTTCAACCCCGATGCGAATCTGACCATTCTTCGAGGGTCTGACTGAGTGCCACGATGACATCCCCCACAGCACTGTCATACTACTATAGTGTCATAGTGTCATACTGTCATACTGTCATACCCCGGACATCTGGTACTCATTCTCATCGTGATTTCAAGCCCAATTTCACTGTCATCGTGCCAATCCCAGATTACTCCCGATGACACACATACAGACGCATAGGCATATCGGCTCACGCTGTGCCTCCGGGCACAACTCCCCCCCCCTTAGGAGTGGTCTACCTCCTGGGATCACTCCGCTAAGGTACCCATCTAAGTTCCAGTTCTTAGGAATCTGCGAAATCACGAGATCCGCCGGCGGCTGCGCAACGCTCTCACCCAAAATTTTTATGAAAAATTTCAAGCGATATAATGGATAAAGGGAAGATAATTTTGAAATTATTCACGAGAATTTTGTGTTAAAGCGGGCTCTCACGACATGGGGGGGCGAAAGCCGACATCTTGCGGACCGGCAACGAGTCCGCAGCACGAAGCAGCGGAGATGAGCCTCGAGTTACTCATCAGCACAGCTCAGGCTGCGCTGAGAGCACAAAGGCTAGCACGAAGGCAGGGGGCGGCCCTGCCGGAATGCATCGGTGACGACGAGTCCATTGCGCTTACGCCGCAACAGAGCCTAACGCATCTGGCGCTGCACGCGACTCGAGCAGTTGCAGCAGCGGCAACGGTGTGCCTTCCCGCATTTGAGCGGGCTAGCACGACAACACCGGGCTTGGCGACTTCATCGACGTTTCCGCCTTCTTCATCCACGCGTGGCACCGCCTCATCGCAGGGGCCAAGCGTCAGGACCCTCAGAAGAACCACGCAGCGACAGAACGCGAAGGAGCGCGCTGAGCGGAGAGATCCGCCAGCGACGACGGGGTTTTTCACGACTCCTTCCGTTTTGCCAACAGTCGTGCCAGGAGCATCTTTCACCTTTGGCAACGCCTCTGGAACAGTGAAGTCCAGAGACTTCGCGCAAACCGCGGCGCCATCCTGTGGTGCAGCGGTTTCGGACTCAACGTTTTCGGACATCGTTCAGCGTGCACCGTCTGGCACACCGCCTTCTCCTGGTGAGAAACGTAGTGGTAAACCGGCATCGGTGCCGCCTAGGCAGGGGAGGGACTCCGCAGGAGCTCACATTACATTAACGTAAACCCTCACTGGTACAAGGGGAAGGATTGTACTCTACTCAATTTTATAGGGTTGCAGACCAAGGGGATAAAGAATAAGCCATCATTGCAGGCTTTCCTAGGGGCGCATGGCCACCTCACATTGGGGGAGTTGTATGGGAGAGCTGGCCATAGCGGAGGAGTGTTTGCCACGATACTTAACTCCCCGGACATGGGGGGCTTGTCATACACATCATTCCGTGACATGACACACCTAGGCTTGATTTCTTCGGGAGTGAGCAAGGAGGCCCGGACCGAGCGGGAGTTGTCACGGTTGCTTTGGAGCAAAACGAAGAGATACCACGGAAATATGTGGGATAATCCCGCAAACTTCTCGAACACTGGCATTATGACAGGCCGCATGGACCTGTTCTCGTTGGATGAGAGGCACATGGCTACAGATGGGAGTTACGATCCATACACGGGCGAGGCGGGCAGTGCAGTGGTCACAGAGAATGGGACGTATATGAGCTCATCCACACCAGGGGAGAAATCGATAGCACAGGCAGAGGCATATGGGGTTGTGTCAGCACTGCTGCTACAAAAACCGGATAAGGATCTCATCATATACACCGATTCGCAGAACACCATAGATAACATCCGCAAGGTGCAAGTGAAAGCCTGGGTGGACCCTAGAATGTGGAGGACCATGAATGGGTACTCCTTGTACAAACTGGCTGCTGAACTGCTGAACAAGAGGGACCACATCATGGGGGCCACGACGGATTTGGTCCATGTGAAGGCACACACCGTGAGCGATGAATGGCCGAGCGTTCTGAATTCAAGAGCCGATGAGCAAGCCAAACAGGCTAGAAGTGGGCCGTGTATCTTCCGAGAACCATACCTGTTCTTGCCCAAATACTACGCGGTAGCAGCACGGGGCGGACGTGATGGCCCCACCGTCCGTACGGACTACATGCATTCAAGATGGTACCGCGATTGGGACGAGCATCTTATGCAGGCCGCTTGGAGAAAAGCCGTAGACGCGAATCACATCAACTTTCTGAACAAACCGCAAATTTGGAGGGAGGCCTGTGTGACAAAGGGGGCAATCGGGGATAAAACTAATATTTTTGCGGCTAAACTAGGCGTTGGTAGTCTGCCGACACCGAGAAACATACAGGTAACAAATGATAAATATTTCCCGGACCTGTACCCAGGGTACTTCTGCCCCCTCCACCCGACAGATGAATCGATCGCGAATGAGCACCACATTTTTTGTAAATGCCCAGCCACTGCGAGGATTCGGGAAACCGGACTAGAGGAGTTGTTGGGAAGGATTCAACAAGTGTTACCGGATACGGTGACTAAATTGCCTATGGAAGCATTGCGACGTATGCTACTCCCGGCCAAGCGGGAGGACTTCTTGTACGGCCGTACCCCGGGAGAACTTCGAGAATGGGTGGAGAAGGAACACGGAAGGAGGGTGGCGGAGAAGCTTGGCCGGAAATTGAGGCCGTGGGTCACGGAGTTTTTCTTTAGTGTATGTGGTGCCAATATAACAAAAAAATGGTAGAGGGGGAACACGAGTTCTCGAGCTGTATCCAGAAGCGATATGGGATCTGTGCGGGTGATTTGAGGAGATACGGGAAGAGCTACCGACTACGATGGGACAGGACCGTACGGTGGAGCCGGAAGAGGGACAGTCGGAGAGGCGAGAGGGAGTTTGTGATCGACTAGATTCGAATCTGGAGGGGGACACGGGGGTAGACGTAACCGGTATCTTGACACGGCAGGTGGAAATGGGGAATGCAACACGCTATTCGATGAAATTGACATTAGGGTAGATAATTGACATTAGCTGTTTTTTGCGATATTTAGAAAATATATGTGCTGAAAAAGTTAATGTTGAAAATAATTTTGCTCGCAGGCCTCCGCAACGGTAAAATTACAAGACACGTAGGAAAATGTTTCCAAGACACGGTGATGCATGCAATTTATTTTCTGTGATGTAAATGGTAGCGAGCATGACATACAAAAGAAATGAGCAATTGCCATATCAGATTTCTCTAATAATCGTATTTACATTATGTACATCTATTTCGTGCGTCTTAGTCGGCTGATTCTATTCACATTTCAACATCGCTACCGTCGTCTAGCTCATTTTCCTCGTTTTCGCTATTGTCTTCATCGCCTACTGTTTCTTCCACTTGCCCGTTATCAATTCGTCTTTTCTTGGCTCTTTGCGCCAGCAGTGCGACTATAAGTTGCCCATACTGCTCATATGGGATACAACCTTTTGCTTCGTTAGCTGCGATGTTCCACGCTAGCAATATCTCTGCACTTTTGAAGGGCTCAGTTGACGGCGTATCGGATGCGTTCTCCCAGAAGGCTCCCGCTTTCCCTGCCAACACCTTTCCGAGTCTTCGCTCCTTAGTGTCCGTGTATGTCTTCACTTTCAGGTACTTGTACTTCAACTCCTTCGCGTAGACAATCCGTGCATGCACTCGGACAAGCATCAGGGGGTCCGACCATTCTTTGCCGTTGAGCTTGACACGGAATTGGCATACATCGTTGGCCTTCACGCCCGTGATTTCTCCGAAGCAAACGGCGTAGCTGTTTACGGTCATCTGATCGAACGAAACCTCCCATACCGGGTTGGCCACGTACGCTTCTGCTTTTCTAGCAGCCCGATTCACCGCCTTACGTTTGCCCGTGTACACGGCAATCGGTGCACGTTCTACGCGTTCTTGAATTCGGGCTGGAATTTCTGCTGCTGCTGGCATCTGAGCTTCGGCGCGTCTGAGAGGAGCTTCCAGGGCATGCACCAAAGGGGCATTCAGACGTGCGTGCAATTTGCTCGGCAAAACGAACGGGACATTGGGCTCCTCGAAAATGCCCTCCTCGGTCAGCTTTCGTTGCTTCCTCAACAGCTCCGCCCACCACGCCTCGTGGGTAGGTGTAAACGTCGTACTCAAAATGGTCCGCATCCCGTCCACCAGATCCTCGAGCTTCGTAAGCCCTTCTTCGGAGAAGGCTTTCGGTTTGACAAAATCAGGCAGGTTCTCGGGCATAGAGTTCAACACCTTGAGGCCCTCCTCTGGTAGCCACTTCTTGTCGGTGGAATACATCTTGTATTGCACGACCACTTCGCCGGCATCGTTCTTGAACGCTTTGAAGGTCTGCTGCGTGGAGATGCCACAGACGTTCTCGTAGCGACCACCGAACCAGGTCTTCAAATCGTGCACTTTCGCCACCGCGGTCGTGAAGATGCCATCCGAGAAACACTCCTTTGCGATTTCCATCATTTCGTCAAGGGTCATCGCAAGCTTGCGTTTTAAGCGCACAGAAAAACGCGAGAACATCTGGTCGATGTTCTCGTGGGTGTGGCCGACGATTAGGAAGTTCACCTTCACCTTCTTGAACGCGCCAGACATAACCAACCAAGAGATATACGCCAAAAGCATAATGCTCTTGTTGGTGCCCACGTTGTCAAGCTGGACGTATAACACTTCCGGCATCGGGTACGGTTCCTCGCCATCCCCTTTACGACGGTGCTCTTGAATTCGAGTGACGTCACGATGCAGCACGTTCAGCAGGAAGTTGGCGTCGTCACCGTAATTCGCGTAGTTGAAGTCCATAAACCGGCCAACGTTTTCGATGATGCTACCCATATTGTGCACGTCCAAGAAGTCCTTTCGGTCCAGATATGATGGCATGCGCCTGAAATGCGGCAGGCGCGTCGTCCATTGGGTCATCCCGTCAATGATGACAGAGGAATATTTCCACCACGTCTTGTTTTCCTTGATGCTCTTAGTCATGTTGGATTTTCGGCCGTGTTTGTAGAACTTCTCACGTTCGGCACGCGCTTGGTTAAGGTGCACCTCTCGCATTTTGTCGTATTGACCTGAAAAAAAAAAACGTTTTAATATACAAACTTCTAAAACAACGTAAAACGAATGCAAATACTATATTTTTCAGAATTTAGCTTACCGTGCTGGGATTTAGGTGTGCCCTCCTTCAAGAGTTTGATCGAAGCACATACACTGCACTGCGAAAAACGCTTGCACTTCGGAACTTTGAGCCAAGATTTGAACTCGTCTTTCCAGATTTCGTAGAAGTACGGCAAGGAGACTTCCTTGGATTTGCGGTCGTGAATAGATAAGGAATCAAGATAATCATCCCAAATCTCTTCTCTTGTCTTCCCCGACGGGAGATGCGTCTCAGGTTTATGTGGCTGGGGTTCACCCTGTTCTTCCGCATATTTCTTCACGAAGGCGACGACATTTGATTTTTTGTTGGACAAACGCCGATTTGCCTCGCTGCCCGTCAGCCCGTGAATGAAATTTGTTCTTCCAGAGAGAACCCGCTCGCGCACGTCGCAGAAATATCCTTGGCTTATTTTGTAAACCTTCTGGTAGAATGCCGAGCACACCTGTAAATATACAAGCAAAGTGAATTCTATAACAAAGAAGAAAACCTGCTCATTAGCTTAATGAGCAGTTTTGGCAAAATTTCAGGAATATGCACAAACATTTATACTTCAAGGGAATTCTATAAAAAAGAAGAAAACCTGCTCATTAGCTTAATGAGCAGTTTTGGCAAAATTTCAGGAATATGCACAAACATTTATACTTCAAGGGAATTCTATAAAAAAGAAGAAAACCTGCTCATTAGCTTAATGAGCAGTTTTGGCAAAATTTCAGGAATATGCACAAACATTTATACTTCAAGGGAATTTTATAAAAAAGAAGAAAACCTGCTCATTAGCTTAATGAGCAGTTTTGGCAAAATTTCAGGAATATGCACAAACATTTATACTTCAAGGGAAATTTATAAAAAAGAAGAAAACCTGCTCATTAGCTTAATGAGCAGTTTTGGCAAAATTTCAGGAATATGCACAAACATTTATACTTCAAGGGAATTCTATAAAAAAAGAGAAAACCTGCTCATTAGCTTAATGAGCAGTTTTGGCAAAATTTCAGGAATATGCACAAACATTTTTACTTCAAGGGAATTCTATAAAAAAAGAGAAAACCTGCTCATTAGCTTAATGAGCAGTTTTGGCGAAATTTCAGGAATATGCACAAACATTTATACTTCAAGGGAATTCTAAAAGAAAGAAGAAAACCTGCTCATTAGCTTAATGAGCAGTTTTGGCAAAATTTCAGGAATATGAACAAAAAGTTATTCTTCAAGGGAATTCTATAAAAAGGAAGGTAAACCGCTCATTAAGCTAATGAGCAGTTTTGGCATACTTACCGGTCTGTCACATATGAAGAACATAAATATGAACCTTGAGTCACAAGTTCTGGTTCCGCTCTTCATAAGATCTCTTATCATCCATTCTTTACGATCTTTTTGAGACAAGTCCCAAAACATTTTGCGTTGAGCTGCTAAGGCTGATGTGTGAAACATTAATGAGCAAAACGATTTGCATTTGCACCGATAAATTGCAATACTTTCTATGTCGGACTGTGAAAGGTTTCGTTCTTTGATTGTTATTTGACTCTTTTCTTTGGGTTTTCTTTTTGCTGATGTGTAAACTGCTCGTTCTTTACCGACCTTAGTTGTTTTCCCATTCAGCACACTTTCACTCTTTTCGTCACCCACGGAGTACGAACTAAAGCTTGCTTCAAGGCTTTGCGTTATCTCATTGAAGTCAACACTTGTGATCTTTCGCGTACTAGACTCTTGCGTGTTTATTGTGTCATCAGAGTCCGATGAGCGCTGAGTCGCGCGTGAGTCGCTAGTCTTTTGCAAGTTTGCAGTCATTGGAGTTTCTGCGCTTTTCGAGTGCATTGGCGTTTCAACGCACGGAAAGCATAATATCTCATCGTCGCAAACTGTTTTGTATAGCGATGAGCGACGAGCGTTAACTGGCGATGAGCGAAATACGTCGGTTTCTATTTCTATGATATCGTCTTCCTTCTGGGTGTAGTATATTGCAGGCTGTGAAAGGTCAATAACTTCGTCGATAGCTTCGTCAGCTATTTGCCAGAACGGCCCCATCAGAAAAATAGTCCAAAAATCTTATGAAGCAGATTTCCGTGAAATGAAAACGACAAGAGTTCATTCCGAGTTTCGTCAGGGGCGACAGCCGATGACTTTGAATTTGAATATTACGGTCGGTCATATTAAATTCATCGGATCGATCGACTAAACTTTGCCCAATTACATCATTCTGTACTCAAGTTCCCGGATCGAGTGCAGATGTCATCAATCGAAATCGAGAACATGAATGCAGATTCAAGTTCTTTGTCGCTTTCGGCCCGTCCAATAAAATACTTCGATTCGCAATTCTCGGATTTTGATGACGAGAGCACGGAACTTATTGAAATTTCATAAACTCGACCAGTCTTCCTCACAATCAAAAACCTACTTTGCATAACACCGCTTACAGCTCATCGCCTTTTTTTTTACTTTTGCGTGAATCAAAATAATGGCAACTGTGGACCAATTTCGCGCATTGTTGAGCGCAGAAAACGTAATACAGCTACCCGACAAGCAGTGGTCTGTTGAGCGCGTGCCTTCTTTACAGGGCCATTGGCTGCGACTCTCAGTTTTTCTCGCAACTGCCGATGGCGGTACAGTTCAGAGAAACTTGCCTCTTTTGCCAGCAAACGCCGATGAGCACCTTCGTATCTCTTTCGCTGGCCCTGCGCCAGCCGGCGGCGGCAATACTCCGGTGTACGTGCTGACAATGGGCGAACGCGCGCATGAGCATATGGCTGTCCGTCTTGACGCTGAAAATATGCTGATTAGCAATATAGCGCCTTCTTACACAGCGCGCAAGAACAGGCTGGATGAGCTTGTTGAACGAGCAGCGAACAGAGTTCTTGCTGCTGCTTACAGTTCTTTTTTGAATGAAATGTGGCGAAATTCCGAGAACAAAGAATTCTGGAAGTGTCCTGAGAAGTCTATAGAACCATACAGTCTCTTGGAGGACTCAATCGATTCGGAGATGGGTGGCACTGGAGTACTTCCAACCGCGGTAAGTTCAAATATTTTTGAGAACCCTGTAAAAACTTTTAAATTATTTGTCATTTCTTTAATTATTATTGTGTCTTAAAAAAGCTTGAACAAAAAGCCTCATTAGGTTAATGAGCAGTTTTGCAAACTTTCTGAACTTGTCTTGTTTTCTTTTTCTTTATATCCTGTATGGTACATATTGTCATTATATGACATGCCTGACTGATTTACCCGATAATTTCGATGACTGACCAAAGCTTGCACAAAAAGCCTCATTAGGTTAATGAGCAGTTTTGCAAACTTTCTGAACTTGTCGTGTTTTTTTTTCTTTATAGTGTGTATGGAACCTACTGTCATAATATGACATGCCTGACTGTTTTACCCGATAATTTCGATGCCTGACCAAAGCTTGCACAAAAAGCCTCATTAGGTTAATGAGCAGTTTTGCAAACTTTCTGAACTTGTCGTGTTTTTTTTTCTTTATAGTGTGTATGGTACCTACTGTCATAATATGACATGCCTGACTGTTTTACCCGATAATTTCGATGACTGACCAAAGCTTGCACAAAAAGCCTCATTAGGTTAATGAGCAGTTTTGCAAACTTTCTGGCCTTGTCGTGTTTTCTTTTTTCTATATAGTCTGTATGGTACATACTGTCATTATTGACATGCCTGACTGATTTACCCGATAATTTCGATGACTGACCAAAGCTTGAACAAAAAGCCTCATTAGGTTAATGAGCAGTTTTGCAAACTTTCTGAATTTGTCGTGTTTTTACTCTTTATAGTGTGTATGGTACCTACTGTCATAATATGACATGCCTGACTGTTTTACCCGATAATTTTGATGCCTGACCAAAGCTTGCACAAAAAGCCTCATTAGGTTAATGAGCAGTTTTGCAAACTTTCTGACCTTGTCGTGTTTTCTTTTTTCTATATAGTCTGTATGGTACATACTGTCATTATATGACATGCCTGACTGATTTACCCGATAATTTCGATGACTGACCAAAGCTTGAACAAAAAGCCTCATTAGGTTAATGAGCAGTTTTTCTTTTTTTCCCTATACTGCAGGATTCCGGCACAACCGACTTTAATTCACCAGTAAAGCTTCCACACGGCTGGACCGCATGCTTCACAGAATCTGCTGTTCGGGAGGCGAACAAAGATCGGTTCGGAAAGTCCTCGGTGTCAGCACACCAGTGTCTCTGTTTAAATTGTGGTAAACAAGGACAGAAACGATGTGGTGGCTGTCGACAAGCAGTATATTGTTCACGTGATTGTGCGAAGCAGCACTGGAAGTTGAGCCATCGAGAGGAATGTAGTAGGCATAAACTAAAGAAGTAGGCATAAACTCACATTGACAACCGTACTTGATCAATAAATGAATAAAATATGTATCATTAGCTTGTAATGTAAAGTATGTCTCATTAGCTTAATGAGCAAAGTTTCTTACCTTTGTGTTTTCCAATTAACAACTTTATAATGGACACGAGCATTGTTTTGAATTGCTCATTAACCTAATGAGGTGTTATCTGTTAGTGACTAACTTTGTACTTTTATATCACAATATATGTTTATAGGTACCATTGACACCTGCAGCAGAAAGCGAGCTGGCTGCTAGTCGTGGTCCGGGCGGCTCATTGTTGGCTTACAAGCCTGGAGAGACAGCGAAGGCGGCCAAAGAACAGAATGCTGAGCAAGCAGCGCAGGACTGGAAGTCCTTACTCGCTTTGCCGAAGCAGCGTCGTTCTGTATCTCATTCTAATACGATTCGGTACCAGATCGAGTATAACCACCGGTTCCCCAGAGTCGTTTCCGCGAAAGACGTCAAGGGGTGTACGTTCAACATTCCTATTCAGTACATTGTACAGGCTGAGGACTACGAGCGCATCAGGGATGAGGACCGTGCGCAAGTCATGAACTTGAAAGAGAGCATGGCTTGGAACCCACACGGTTTTCAGAACACCTCCCTAGTGTACATTGTATGGGCGCGCACTGGGGAGCACCTCACAAGCGCGGAGGAGTTTGACCCCAGTAAGGTGTACGACGGCGTATATCGTTTCGTGTGCTTCGGGCACCAACATAGCCTCACCGCTCGGCGGGAGCTTCACGCTGAACAACCAGATAACGAAGCTTTTCAGCAGATCGAGTGCAAATTGTATTTTAATCTACAGTCTGACATGGTCCGATTTTTGGCTGACGAGCAGAACACCGTCGACCAGAACGTGAAGGGCAAGTCGCACCAGCAAATCATAAAATCCATGCGAACTGGCATGCAAGTGATTTCTGAGAAAATAATGTAACTTATCCATCTTTGTCACTTGAAGCTCTTACTTACTTATATAAAGTAAAAGAATGTTACTAACCGTAATTTCTCGGCAAACCATGCAGGCATCGAAGGGCCCTCTCCACAAACTCTATTGGCATTGTGGCATCACGGAATGGGACGTTCAGGCCCAAGACTGGACGGAGGACGGCCTGGTGAAGCAGTTGGAAAAGCACGATCCCAAGACTTTCAGGCTTCCAATGAATAGGAAGGAGGTCTACGAGAAGTTGTCGCAGGGGGACTGGGCCAATGTGAATGACTGGCAGCTTTTCGGGGGAGACGTTGCAACTGGCAAATGGTTCCCGGTCTGGTACTATTTGACATCGGCTCAGCAGTTACAGATTAAGGCGGAGGTGTTGCAAATGAATCACATCTCCTACGCCAACGAGTACGCAACGAATTGGACGATGGCTACAGTGCGTCAGGACACTTGGGACCTCATTGTTAGAATCATGCATGCGCACGGCGCGGGTATTCTGAAGGGGCAGACTAAGACCCCCACCAAGGGGTCGAGTAAGAAACGCAAGAACTGGACTCCGGAGAGTGAGATCGTTGACATGACTACCGAGACGTCTGGGGCGGAGGAGGCGTTGAAGGATGTAGGTGCCGACCTCAAGAAGAAGAAGTCGGGTGGCAAGGCCAGGTCTAGGCGTGTTCCTCGAAGCGCCGGTAACACGTTGAGTGTCGGTCAGCCGGCACAGCCTTTGCAGCAGGCAATCGTGAAGGAGAGCGAGAAGAAGGAGTTGAACATGTCCTTTTTCCAGACGATGCTCGGGTTTCACTCGGACGTGGAGGTTGATTACTTGAACGGCGTTCTGAAGAAAATCCTGACCGCTGAGATCACCATCCAAGAGGCGATTGAAAACCTGAAGAGGTTCAAGGCCCAACGCAACGTTCAGGCCTGGATCGTGTCGCAATCTAGGGTGGAGAATTGGGATGCTTTTGAGAAGAAATACGGTGAGACTTGGGCTTGCCAGGAGGCCATCGAGCGATGCATCAAGGCGGTGAAACAAGGTAAAAGTGGGCGAGGGGGGAGTCAGCTCACGGTTCCCAAGGCCATCGTCCAATTCGTCGCAGACTGCAACACATGGCTTTCCCGGTGTCAGGCCGGAGAGGGAGACCTCTTCAAGTTGCCCGTCAACTACGTCTCCAATACAGTTAAGGTGTGCGTTCTTTCAACATAGATTCTTTGTTGTAATACAGTAAGTCGCGGTCTATAAGAAACGGTACCTACAAGAAACCACCCGCTGGATTTCTCGCCAAAAACTAAGAAACCCATAAGAAACCACCCGCAAGCAATTGCAAACCAGAGATGTGAAAACCCCCCTTTTTAAGAAATCGAGACGCTAGGTTCACCGAACCCTATACTCATATTACACATATCTTTCAAGAAATTGAGCAGCGCGGAAAAGTATAGTGGTCTTTATCGTGGTTGGTATATCACACATTAGCATTATGACTAAGGCAATTTCGCGCGGGGAATATTTAAGCATAGATAATGCGACTATAATAATATAGCGAGGGTTGGGCGTGTCACTGTACATATAGTATCCAGCTTGGTCGCACAGTACATATACTATTCAGTTTGGTCTTACAGGGTTACAGCACATAATTATACTATCCAGCCTTGACTTACAGTACCCATACATCCAGTCTAGTCTTATAGTGCAGTTGAGTGTCTCATCCTAACATCGCTTAGCATGACCATTCAGCAATGCGAGTTCCATGCATCAACCTACTCTGCCTTCATCTGCAGTGCTACCCAAGATCCATCTGTGGCGTTAGCCATTTCAGGCAGACCACCAATGAACATACTGTATACCTCTCTTCACCGAGACAGTGGCTCGCTTCACGGTCGCCCACCCCATAGTAGACCTTGAAGTTGACCCTAAACGTCTAAGCCCCCTAATAAGAAACCACGTAGGCTAGGACGAGCCTGAGACAAGTTATAGATATAGGTGCATCACTGGCGATCTGACATCCAATAAGAAATCAATACGCTACGTCTGATCTACAATGCATAATTCATTAATACTTAAATAAGAAATCGCACATGCTAGATCAGATCGGGGAATTGGATGATGCACGATTAAGAAATGTATCACGCTACAATAAGATTTTCGTATGTGCACCAATAAGAAATGGGCATCGCTAAGCCCAAATTTTCGGTCCGTCAGATTAAGCCGCTAGCGCTAGCGAAAATTCGCCGGCTTCTTATAGATCGCGACTTACTGTAGTCGTGCTCCTCATGTAGTTGCATGTTTTATTGCGCTAGCAATTTTGGGTCATTCAAATATTAACAAGCGGTTTGCGGTATAATAGGTGGCACTTCCCTCCCCCCTTGTGGAGGATGGTAAGGAGGCACAGGTTGAGAAAGAGTACGAGTGGAAGGAGGTTCAAACCGGCTACATGGTCTACAAAGACGAGTTGACGAAACTCGAGTCTGTCCCGAAGATGAATTACGTGGGGACGATACTGGACGTTATTTACAACTTCGATACGGAGGTGTCAGAGCACGCGTTATCCGAGCCCGACCTGATCAAGTTCATAGATGCCTTTGCGGCGCTCACCACCTCGCGGGACTGGACAATATTGATATTTTGTGGGTTTGCTCAGCAGACCGGGTTCCTGAAGATCCTGGAGAGCAAATGCAACGGTGGGGCCCAGCGCATATGGTGGCGCAAGGAGAACCAGGATGTAGGTGCCAACAAAGCCATCCGGTACAATGTCCTCGAAGCGGCTGTCATCGGGTTCCAAATGGCGGACCACGAGTCCGGGGAAAAATCCACTCGCAAACCATGGATGTGCGACTTCGACTTCTCGTCGAAGGATGCGGAGGCGGGCTCGAGGGCGAATGTGTTGGAGGGGTATTCTGTCGTCAAGCAACCCTATCGAGACGAGGGGAAAGTGGTATGCGCTCACCAGAAGCCCCAGCACCTGCTAATCGAGCTCATCAACTGCCACATGATGGGACCCGCACCTTTCGCCCAGTTAAACAACGATTCGTCACCCAACTGGATCTTGGATGCGGGGTGTGGGGTCGCGACGGCCACAATGGCAGCTCTCCGGTGCGGCTTGAACGCTGTCGCGTTCGACTCCGACCAAGACATGGTGAATGCAGCCAGTCAGCGGCTTGGGAACATTACCGACGAGCCTGACGGCGATACGGAATGCATGTCACTCGAGGAAACGGCGAAGCTCAAAGAGGAAGCACGCATAGAGGAGGAAAACCTCAAAAAGGCGAAAGAAATCGCCGAGTGCGCTAAGGACATCAACGAGTTGGTTGGTGACGACGGTGAAGAACCCGCTGAAGATCCACCCGCTGAAACCGGCACGGATTCTGGGCAACCCGAGGCACGAGAAGGAGAGGAAGGAGAAGGCGGAGAAGAAGAGGGAGAAGGAGAGGCAGGAGAAGGCGCACCAGGAGACAGCGATACCCCCGCACCTGCCGGAGACGCACCAGCCGAGTAAATAGTGCACGCCGTGCCAAATGCCTGTCTTGAACCTGGAATGAACGCAGACACCGCGTAGATTGTGGTCGCAGTGCTAACAGCTAGCCCTGAACATTAATAAAACACATGTACAAAATGAAATTAGTCACCGCATCATATTTTGTATCGTGTTTACCACATTGAATGCTTGCATGTGCTTGTGAATTTATTATAAGCACTCATACGTACGTATCCGAGCAGATACCGCGTAGACTGTGGTCGCAGTGCTAACAGCTAGTCCCGAACATTAATAAAACACATCGGTACAAAATGAAATTAGTCACCGCATCATATTTTGTATCGTGTTTACCACATTGAATGCTTGCATGTGCTTGTGAATTTATTATAAGCACTCATACGTACGTATCTATTAGCCTCACCGGCACCCGCGTTTATACGTGCGTCTCGCGTCTCGTCGGAAAATACGTTATTTTCGTACGCCTTGGAATTATTTAGCTATCTATAATTAAATTGAAAAATGACATTCCATAATGTCGTTTTCATCGAATAGCGTGTTATGCGGACATGCCAACCGAATCTAACCGCACACCACCGCCTCGTATCCATTTTCAAAATGATTGACACGCCTTGCAATATCGGAAAACCGAATTTTGAACGTGCTTTGAATATCCTTGTAGAGTCTTAGTACCGTTAAACACCTACTATAGTAAAATCCGCACGAGGTCATAGGCACATGGGTTCTTGATAGTTACCGTTACTAGCATATTCATGGATGCATCCGGAGCACCCCCTCTTCTTGGACGTCCCACCCTCACCCCCGGTTTTCAGAGCACACCCATTGGCTTTGGTATTGCTATGGGCTTACGCCAGACTTTGGTGGGCTTGAGGGGGGTGGGGGAGGGTGTGGCGGTTGACGGGAGGGGCGTGGGAGCAGGGGGTGCCGACCATTATGAGCGCGGAGGTTACCGATTTGACGCAGTAGTTAGTCTCGACCAGTGGGAGAGGATTGGTTGTCATGGCGGCTGCTGTAGAGTTAGATTAGTCGGATTCTCCATGTATGTGCTAGCAGGGGGAACTTTTAGGATAGGGACTGCCCTTGACCCTGTATGGTAGCCGGGGGCGAATTGGCTCCCCGGGGTAAATTAATTTGAGTCACACAAAAACCTGGCGACCACGCACTGAAACGAAAGTGTGACGACGCGACGACGACGACACACCGAAAAATCATTTTTGTGTATAATTCCTGTTCCAGCCCATACAGGCGACGTTGATGACAGTGTCACCAACTTTCGTTCTGGGAGCTTTGCGGACTGCGTTTCATGTCACACAAAAACCTGGCGACCACGTACTGAAACGAAAGTGTGACAACGACGACGACGACAGCGACACATTAAACGCCGCATGGGCCCTCCGTCGGAGACGGGAGGGTATAATGATTTTTTTGGGGGTGCACGCGACGTGTGCACTCAGAGAGCTGTACAACTTAAACTGGTCCGTTTATTTTTATAAACAATAGTAATTTTTCCGAATCCGACAGTCCATGTGTCACGATTCCAGATATCAAAATACGATGCATTCCTTTGTCGCACTCCCCAGGAATCTCTTCGGACCTTCCGATGTTCCCGATCTAAAATCATTCGATTGGACGGCTCAACTTTAGTTGGGCACCCCTATAAATTATAAACTGCACTCGCCCGACTTTGCACTCATGTGCAGTCGCCCGACTTTGCACTCCCGTCTGTAGGGCTCTAACAAATCGTTCTACCTCCTAAGTTTTTGTGAGCATGGATGTCGATGAGTTTAACGCGAAGGCTACTGAGGCCATCCCTGCAAACGTCCGCATGTTCAGTGGTTGCCAGGACTGCCAAACCTCTGCCGACGTATTCAATGTAAGTAGTTTTGATATGCCCTCAGATGCTGGTCCTGGAGGAGCAGGAGGAGCGTGTACGAACGCCTTACTCTCTTCTGCATATGCGAACTCGGACATTTCTCTCGTTGATCTGCTCAAGTCCATGAGGGACATACTGGGTGAAAAAAAATATAGCCAAGTTCCGCAACTGAGCTCCTCACGGAAACTTGACCTCACCAGTACATGGACGCCCCTTCTGAAAGACGGATCAGGTGTGAATCGAGCGCTTCTTATCGGAATAAACTACGTGGGAAGCAACGCCGAGCTGAAAGGCTGTCATAATGATGTCGTGGCTATGAAAACGTATCTTATCTCTCAAGGGTTCCGTGAAGAAGATATGAAGGTTGCGCCCAGCAAGCACGTATTTCTATCTCCTTGTTTGTCTGCAATGGGTCGATCTAAAGCACGCGCTTCAGCTGGTGTTCGTTTACTCAATATTTTTCTATCCTTTCGCTCCTAAAAGATTGAGACGGACCTAGAGCGTGGGCTCAGATCTATATGGACGATGGAATCCACGAAAACCCGACTTACGACAATATAGTAGCTGCGTTTGAATGGCTGGTAAAAAACGCAGGAGAAGGTCCTTCAACAGTTTTCACCGCCTCATTAAATCTGCCCGAATCCTTGAAGAGCGCTCTTGTTTTAGATCGTTAAAGAGGGTAGCTCGAATGCTTGCATAGCTCGGTGTGTCCTGTTTGTGATATGGTACTCAGGTGGAAACTTTCCGAGCAGGCGATAATCTGTTTTTTCACTATTCGGGACACGGTGGCAACGAGCCTGATGACAACGGTGACGAGAAAGACGGGCGGGATGAAACTCTGATTCCAGTCGACTATCAGCAGCGCGGACAGATTCGCGATGACTTGATATATCAACAGCTTGTCGTTGCTTTACCTGCCGGCGTGCAGTTGACTGCCTGTATGGACTGTTGTCATTCTGGCACAGTGTTCGACCTCCCGTACATATTCGTTGCTAGCCAGGACAGCTTCCAGGAAGATGCAGACACACCGGTTCCAGAAATGACTACGAACCCCTCTTTTAGCTTCCAGCGAGTTCTTAAAGTTGCTAAAAAGGCGTACGAGATGTACCAAAAAGGTGCGTACTCTTGGGTGCGTTAGGCCTTTCGAGCACAACGGCACCACAGAGGCAATAACTCTTGCGATAATACTCGCGTGCAGTAACGGGAAAACAACAAAGCCTGGCGAGGAGGTTGTTTGCCTTGCAGGTGCTGGTGTGCAAGACATCGCTTTGACGTTAAAGGACGAGGTGACAGAAGAAGACAAGGCTGCACTGTCGAAGGCTGCCAAGGGTTGTTTGGGAAAGTGTGCGATCGCATAACACGCATTTCTTCATTACAGCGCGTCCACGGGATGAGCCAAATCGTGGTCCGTTACGTATAACTGGTAGTGATACAATGCAGGAAGTGTTTTGCAGGCAACTATAAGCATTGAGTCGTACGTACCTTTAGACACATGTATTGTGCTTACACGATTGATTGTAATACTTGTGGTCATCAACAAACGTTTTTGGATAATATGCATTATTTAGCTAATCTTGTAAAGCCGTGTTCCCTCTTTCGCCGCAATCACACTTTCACGCAGTAGGGCTGAATTATCAAAATATCTTTGCTACTGGCTAGTATTGCAAGTTACATGACTTTGGAATATTAGTTGGACCCCTTTCAGCACATGTCTTTAAGAGACATAGTGCCAAGTTGATGAGAATTTGGGGTATGTGTGAATGCACCAGCGCATACAGTACGTTAGTTAAATGTTAAACTCCAGTGGTATATGTGTCGGATGCATACATATGGGCGTGCCAAGCTTGATGTTGGAGATTCCAAAACTTGCGCTTATACTTCAATTTGAGATCCCCCCGAAAAGCTATCAACTTTGATGAATTTGGTCTTTAACTCTTTAACGTTTTCGGGAAGTCAACCGTGTGCTTCTTGAAGTTATGTTCCTTGCGATGTGCTCGGCGTGATGCATGTAGGAGCGCGCAAGCTTGTCGACTACGTGTTGATGTATGATTGGTTCGGCAAACGCTATGTTTCATTCGCGTGAGGGATATAAAGCATACATAGACTAACACTAACATTCATTCTTATTTTCACACCTGGCGACGTCGGGTACAATCCACGCGACCAAGAAGACCTGGCATTGCGAGATCGGCAATTCCGTGTTAATTTACAGGAAACGGCGCCCAAAATGTGTTTTAAACGCTCTGCGCAGCATTAGTTGTTTAGCAACGATCGCGGATATTGAACACGCAGAAAGTATGCAATCTGTGGCTGCGGTACCAAACAACCACTACATCAAGCGCGCATCTACGAGTCGCACATACAGAATCTATTATGGCAGCGACGCCACATCTGGTGTATTCAACAGCTCGACACTGAATGCCCAGTCGGCGCGTGATGAACACGTATGGTTTCGCTGCGACGGCCACGGGGTGTCTATCAAACGAGCGTATTCATTGCCATTGGGCGTTTCGGCGCAAACTAAGTTACTTTAAAATTAGACGTTGGCATTGGTGAAACGTTCTCGAACGGCGTGCTTTGTTCGCTAATTCAAACAACGAGCGTCGCGCCCTTGTTTAGCGGCATTCAACCTCGCGTTGGTTATGACTAAGTTAGAGGGTTAGAAATCCGAAAATCTAAAATGTTAACCGCTAGTCACCGATCTATTTAGCTCACGGAAAAGATCTCAACAAGAGAAAACAAATATATACTCAACAAGTAGACAAAATGTAAGGGCAAGGGGCCGAAATCCCGGGTCAAAGTCTGAAAACTAATGGCTCAGCAGCCCGTGGCGTAGGCGCGAGTGCTGCTCCGCAGACAGCCCAGTACGTGCCTTTCAGCGCAATGGCTGACGGCACATCAGCCCATAGCGCAGGCGCGAGTGCTGCTCCGCAGGCAGCTCAGCACGAGCAGCCCGGCGCGATGGTTGATGGCTCAGCAGCCCAGGACGCGGGTGCAAGTGCTGCTCCGCAGGCAGCTCAGCACGTGCAGCCCAGCGCGATGGCTGATGGCTCAGCAGCCCACGACGCAGGCGCGAGTCGTGCTGCTCTGCAAGCAGTCCAGCACGAACAGCCCAGCGTGAAGACTGATGGCCCAGCAGCAGCCCACAGCGCAAGTTCTCTGCCGCCTTCAGCGGCCCACAACGCAAAGGACTTGCCAACCCTGCATCGACGAGTTCTTTTCACCTCTGGAGATGCATCGACGAGTCCCTGCAGATGTTTCATGCTGCCTGATATGTGCCGCAACCGTGCCGCTGTGGCAAAATTGTGTGTCCGCTCTCTTTTCATGCAGGTGCTGGACAGGACGGGGTATATGCCATTGGCATTGTATCCTTGCGTGGCTGGATCTTGCCAGCTCGTGTCCCCTTTGCAGACGACCAGCACATTTCCGCCAGACTCGTGTTTCTGATTGGCTGGTGACCACGTGTTGGTCACTGGAAGACTTTTGAGAAGACCCGTAATGGCCGCACGAGACCTGCAGAGTTGGGGGAGTACCACTGCTACTGAACCGTCTGAGCGTTGGCAGCATGATTCGGTGAAGAGCCTTCGGGAAACCTCAACGCGCGGAAGGGGACCCAGACCCGAGGACTGGGGGGCACGGAACCCAAGAACCGAGGCTTGGCAGCCGAGACCCTTGTCATGAGTGCATGCTCAATCCCCAGACAATGTATATAAGGGCACGGGACAGCCTAGCGAGGACGTAGGCGCGCCTAAAAGGGGGGGAGAGTTGTACTAGGGTACATCACGAGTCAGTACGAGATACCGACGGGTCACAGTGACGAGTGATTGAACCGATGATAGTCACAAGTATGACCGAGAGGTATGATGAGGCGACTAGGGTACGTCGCGAGTCAGGATGACAGATATGTCAGAATGACGAGTGACAGCACTGATGACCGTCACAATTATGGCCGAGAGTTATGACAAGGGTGACCGACAGAATGTGACATTTGAATATCTGCACCCACAGCAGATCAGGGTTGAGAGAATTGGTGGGAAACCATCCAGAAATGGTGGGAAACCATTCAGTAGTCAAACAGCCGAACAGAACTGGCGGAGGGAAACCAGGAAAGCCTCAATTCTTGCCACATCATCACATCTATGATTATTCAGAGGAGAAATCTGGGATTGCTCAGAAGACAGATCAGAGTTGATTGGCAGCTGCAGTCCAAGGGCTGTATGACATGAAAGATATCGGGACTGCTGAATATGAAGTGACTGGCCATGTGACATTCGAATCCGAGGTGAGCCGAGGGAATGTGAGTCGGCAGGTTACTACTAAAAGAGCTGAGCAAGCTCTCACATCAGTTTTTTAATTAGCTACACGTAAGCACCCAACCTCTGGTTGCTAGTAACTCCGACTCAGTAAGATTTACCGATATTTCTGATATCCAACCTTCGGATCCCTTGTATCTCAACCGAGTGATATTACAGTAAGTGCTGACTGTTAAGAGAATTCTACGTTAAAAAACCAGCCAGCTTTTTTTTTTTTTGGAGGGGGGTACAACTTTAGGAGAAAAGCTGGCAGGTTTTAAAAGTTAAGAGATTGGCAAAAATAAGAAATACGGAGGCCGGCTAGACCCCCAAGACATCTTCTTAAAATATAGTAAAATAAGATCATTAAAGCTGTAGATTATGATAAAAGTAGGGGACCTTCCCTAAAGTAGAACTTCCCTAACATCACTAAGAAGTTGCCGCAATTGCGCACGTGTTCCGTCGTCCATCGTAGTGGGCGGCTTTTTCGAAGTGAGAATCTGTAGTTGCGAATCCAGTAAGAGAAAAACTGTTTTTTCACACTTAAGGATGAGAAAAGCTAGCTGGCAAAATAATCGGTGTTCTCTTATTTCATTGGCTCTCTACCGAAGCTGGGGGTCACAAGTTTAGGAGAAAAGCCGGTCGTTCTTCGCTTTTTGCACCATATCCGTTTTCCAGTGAGGTCTTTTCAGCGCTCTGCTGATCAGGTCCTCCATGAGGTTATCGGCTATCGACCACGCATTTCCACCACTTATTCTGATGCCCACCTTTTCCTAAACACACCTTGAAAGCGGTGGTGGGACGCCATCACCGCTCCTCTCCACCCATATCCCCCGCGACAGACATTGACTCAGCGACTAACCCACCGCCCTCCCTTCCTTTAGCCCACCCTTCCCCAACAAAATTTCCAATTCCCAAACCCGTTTCGAAACGAATTCCCCAACCTCCCCCGCCATCGTAGCTACATCCACTCTTTTCCAAAATCTCATATACAATATGAGATAAGTCGAATAAGTCGGGGAAACAGCAAATAATACGCGCTCGCGTGGGACGAAAGGGCGCGATCAATGCCGGACGGTGTACTAGCGACCAGAAACAACAAAACCCAGCCCAACGATACTGCACGGAAAAAAGTCTGTCGTAACGCGCGTCCCAATCATGTCCAATCAACCGAGTGTCCGTAACCGAGCCATACCGCCCATGCCGAAAACCTCTCTAATGCGGGTCCTCACCCCATCTCAAGCGTCGGTGTTTACTTATCCCCCCTAGTCTCTAATCCCCCC
>LGRX02013897.1:0-17943 GCA_001247695.2 Cymbomonas tetramitiformis
CTGCATCACACCATCACACCGAGCGTCAGAGACAAACGCTCCCCCTGTGGCACGACACAGCCTCCACTAACGGAGACAGACATTGCTGGCACAACACCGCATCACACCGAGCGTCAGAGACAGACACTGCTTCAGGGGCACAACACGGCCTGTTGCCACGGAGACAGACACTGCCCAGGTGGCCTCCCTCAGGTTCCTTTCTTTCCCTCTCTTTCTCGCAGATACGTTCTTGATTCTCTCTCTATCTTTGAGAGCAAGTTATTACCAGCCGCCAACTTCGTCTTGAAGATAAGCCACAATGCTGCCGTTGTCGATCTTCTCGAAGCTTAGACTACATAGGAGGCCCGTCGCTATGAAGATGGTTGCTAGAGTACCCATCGCCAGGCTCAGAATCCGCAGGAATTTGCGGCTGTCACCATATGCATTGGCCACAGGCATCACGGTGCCCATACCCTCGAACGCAAAGAACATGCTGCCGATGAACAGGCTGACGTCCTCGTTGCTGGGCAGCCTGGGTGATGCGTTCGCTGCCGGCACACCGCGCTCCACAAGGCGCGTGACAGAGGTGGCGATGGCAGAGCAGATGGTGAGCGCCATGAGGGCGTTTCCCATGAAGGTGAGCCACGTCAGATCTCGGATGGTCTGGAGCATAGCCAGTGCCAGAAACGCTGGTGCAACCAGCAGCGTCACCACGCGGTCACCTAGCACAGGGACTTCATTTATGGAATCGGGAAAGAAGGGCCGGAGGTTGGTGGACACCTGTGCAGCAAAGATCGGGCGACTTATTACATCTGCACCACACCGAAGACTACGGAGTCTTGACGGCTTCCTCGCCCTGCGGCGCGCCCAGGACTGTAGGCTATCTGCCTTAGACATCTACTTCAGAAATTCTGAGCCCGGACAGTTCTCAGCGCGGGCGCACAAACAGACAGAGTTGTACTTATGTTTGGAATTTGTGTGACTGCACGCGACGTTTGAAACCTTTTGACTGCAGCCTAAGCAGGTCAAAAAAGGAGACGCCAAGGTTGGGCTCACCAACTCGACGAAGACACAGCACACGCCAGTTTGCAGCGCAAATATGCAGATCTGGCTTGCATATCGCCCATGCTTTCCCAAAGTAACGTCCGCCAGCTGTGTGAAAGTGGCTCCCCCTCCTGGCGCCAGTGCCAAGTTCACAGAGGCCAGCAGGTGCATGCAGTACACCCCTTGAAGCGCTATCACCACGGAGAGCGCCAAGCCCCATTCCCATCCGACTTGTGCAAACGCCCAAGGCAGATTGAGGACCCCGGCTCCCAGGTTGGATCGGATTAAGTGCATGGCCGCCGTCAGGGCACTGATGTTCGGCACGCCTTTCGCAGCGTTGGCCATATCCATGTCAAAGAGAGAATTCTTCGCACTCAGATCATGCGACTTCAGTTTTCTCGAGATCTCTCTGAACAGAATCAGCACAGAATCTCTGTGAGTATGCCATTTTCGAGGGACAGGTGAACAACGCCATACAGCAGCATATTTGAGCTATCGATACGAGGGACACCTCAGCGCATTGAACACACTTCATAGAGTGACGGAGGCGCAGTCCAGGTTCAACAGACTGCTGACGCGCGTGCACACCAAAGTCCACCAACAAATCGCACGAGTATTAACACGCAACACGCAGAGTACGCGATATATGACTGTATGGGATATGACTAGATAGTGAATTCCCGACGAAACCTTAGGTGTATGTCAGTGCAACTAGAAATAGCGTGATACAGCAAGCTAACAAGCCAACAGATCGCTAAATTTTAACGAGGATTCATCTTCCACTTCCTTACTCGCTTTCTTGAGCGTTTGCTCGGCTAGTCCATTTCAGCTTGCCGCTCATCCGGTATGTGGTCTGGATTGCTTAAAATCGGTGCAAACGTTCGCCATTTTGAGGGAGTCCTAATCCGAAGCTACACAAACGAAAGCGCAGGATGTTTATTGTTTTAAGATAAACACCATTTCCGAGGATAAGGCCAGGATGAAGTGCATCCCAAACGAAAGATCCCTCGCCTGCATCCATCGCATGTTCGGTTTAGGGGTTTTCGCCTTCTCGATTTTTGATAAGGTCTTATGTATGTGAGCCCATACTTAAGGAAAGTTGATTACGATACGATGACCAGTATGACGCTTAAGTACTGGTAACCCACCCTAAGCATTTCTTACGGTGGGTTACCCCACCGAGAAGCTAATAGACACTCCGCTTCTGCACCACCAGCGCACTGCCGCCTTGAAGCCGGTCCATCCCTGGTTCCGCTGGTCGATGTTAAATTGCTCAGATGAAGATTTCCTCGCGGCTAAGGATACAGAGTGGGGTACGGCACCCGGGCAAACTGGTCTCGGAATTGGATCGTGGACCATTGGATCGACCGCTACGAGCGTTGACCGTTCCGTTGACTTTTACTCTTTAGACCTAATTTTTCCAGCAAATTGATGATTCTCGCGCAGGCATCTGTGGAAGAAGTCTTCACTCACTGAGAGCATATATGAGCTAGGGATATATATACCTTACATATATATGCTCCCAGCGCGTGTGGAGGTTGAGTTTAGCGCGATTCGGGTGTGATCCCGTACTTCCGGCTCAAGGAATAGTACGGGTTCACACATTGAGTCATGCAATTTTGCTAAGAAAGTGGGTGCGACGTACATGAGTTGCGCAGTATCAATTTCGTGAAGGTGCTGCAACTTAACGTACGTTCGTATGCCTTGCCATCTATGCGGATGGTTGCCGATACCGGCTTGTGCCCGCTTTGAGCACAAGCCGGGATCTTCGCGTTCACGCACGTAGACACCGTGCGGGCTCATCTTATGATAAACTTTACCTTCAAACATACCCCAAGGAACAATAAACCGAGCGCAATCAAGCGCAATCAAACGCCTAAGACCTTGCTTCCACGCTTTGTGGAATGCTTCCGGCCTTAGCAGACTGTCATGTATGAGGGGAACAGACTCAAGTAGATCGTTCCGAAGGCGTTGCCTTACTCATCGACGTAAATGTTTTATTATTATTATTCTAAGACCGATGAAAAAATTTCAGGGAGGAGCCTCAAAACCGGAAAACCCCTCTTGGAAAATCGCGTTCAGATCTTCACGTAGCGAACCTCAGAGTTTCCAGGCACGCACAAACCTCATGTTCGCATGTTTAGGAACATGTTATAATGCTGGACTTCGGGTTTAGGCTTAGTTATTATGGGCTCTGACTAGCCCCTAGCCTGACCCTGCTTCCGTATCGTGTCCGTGACATCCTAGCACTGTACTGTACAGTAGTACAGTACAGTAGTACAGTCTTGTTTCACTGTCTGGGTTTCCGAGAGCATAAAGCCTCGGCCAGACACTGTTTATGTGATTATCAGTTTGATATTCAGCGAGCTTAGCCGGACAGCGGATCTGTCTTTCTCGCAGGTTATGGCCCGCACCGGCTTTCCGGTGGTTCTGATGATGGCACAGCGCCTTGCTGTTGCCATGTTCGGCTAAGTAGGACGTAGGAGGGGTTGAGCGCCCACTTGGGCGGTGGTGTATTATTCTCACGGTATGGCCTTTTAGCTTGGCAGTGATGGCGGCACGCCTTGTGCTCGCCTTCGCTGCGCAGGAGATCAGCAATTTGTGACGGATTATTTTTTTTGCAGCAGTATCGTCGCAACGAGAGTTGATTTGCTTCGTGTGCCACTAGCTCTGGCGAGATCGCTCCACACGTTGCGGATTTTGGCCGCTCTCATGCTTACGCTCACGACCTGTGAATTTTGATCTGTTCTGCTGAGGCTTCTACGGAATATCTGGCCGTTGTGGCGATCTTGCACCGCCACCCTTGCTTAGCTCAGCCCTCCATTGTCTTTACATCATGGTTACCACAGCAAATAGAATGACGCGGTCTCGCGTCCGTAGATTAGAGACGATTTTTGATGATGTGGGTGCACAGCACTCAGCGACACCGCAGACACCGCAGCTGCCAGCTCCGACCACCACAGCTGCGAGAGAAAATCTTGAGAAATGTCAGCAGCTGGCTCGAGAAAATTTTGACAGGAAGGTTGCCAAAATCGTTGCCACGAAAATTCTCGGAGACAAATCGGACCGCTTCGCTGGAACAGAGACAGATGCAGTCGACATTTTTTCACAAATCATGCATGAGTTGCGCGCACAGTTCTTGCTCCAGTCGCAGGCGTTTGCTCCCCTCTTTGACCTGGCTGACGTGGTTGTTGAGGCTAGGCATGAGGCCAATGAATTGCTGCTTTCGGCTCTGACGTTTCTGGCTCGCCCTGGCTCGCCTGCTCGTGACTGGCTTGAGGCCTCTGGGTCTGACGTTCCTGGAGATGGCAAGCGTGCCGCCCTTGAGGTGGTACGCATGCTCCAGGAACGCTCAGAGCCCTTTGACTCTTTTGAGTCGCTGCTGGCGGTTCGCATCCCCAGCAGCGGAGATCCTGACCGTGGCATCCGTGAGTTCAATGGCCTGTTGCGGGACGTTCAGCGTTCCCACAACTTGCCAGAGGACGCGGTGAAGCGGCAGTTTCTAAAGGCTCTCGGCAATTCGGCGTTGTATCGTGACTTAGCTAACTCTCTGGCTCGAGCTGACCAGCGGCAGGGCGTGTCTCTTTTGACTATTCAGGCTCGTGTGCGGGAGCAGTTCCGCCACGGCCTGAAAGTCTCTGACGCACCTGTTTCTGCTCTGTCGTTCGGCGATGGCGCGCCTGACCTGGCTGCGGCGTTGTCCAGCCTGCAGAAGCAGCTGGAGCGCATGCAACAGGACATTCGTGACCTGAAGCGGCAGAAGCGGGAAGGGTCACCGCCTGCGGGCAAGCACCTTACCCGCTCTGCTGCTAAGCTTCATCGTGCTGGTGTTCAACCGCTTGGCACCGCTCCTCCTGTCTCGTTTGACAAGAAGAGTGGTGCCTTCGTGCCTCACTGCAGAAATGCGGAGTGTGCACAACGTGGTTTGAAGCACTGGCATGCTGAATGCCCCAACGGCGGTCCTCAGTCTGCCCACTACTGTGGTGCGGTTGAGGACTATGAGACTGACTGCCTGGCTGTTCGTTTCCAGCGGTTCTATGACGCTGGGGATGAACATGCCTTCGAGTCGCTCTGCACGATGGAGGGTCGCCCAGAGGTGTGCGAGCTGTCGGCACATTCCTTTGTGACGGCTGAGCCCACATCTCTGCGGCACTTTCGGGATGCGGCGGCTTCCGCTCAAGATGCGGCGACTGACGATGACGGCATGGCTCAGTTTGGTCTGGCCACATTCCACTCGGGTGCGCGGGGCTCGATTCCGCCACCGCCTGCGGTTCGGCATCCCTCTGCACTCGTGGCTGGTGGTGTGCCTGCGGCTCATGACCCGCCAGTAGTTATCCCTGGCTCTCTCGGCTTGCCTGGCTCTGTCCCGTCACTCCGGCTTGGCGACTCTGCACCGGCTCCGCTATTTGCTGGCATGAGGATTGAGACTTCTGACATTGGCTCTGAAGTCTCTGACAATGACCAAGGCTCTGACAATGACTCTGACGGCGGGCGGCAAGTGGCTTTTGGCTCCTTCGGCACTCTTGAGCATGACTCTGACAGGGGAGCATCGCCAGTAGCAGCTCCGGTGTACCGTCCGCGGACTCCGCCGAGTTTTCTCCGGTGTGCACTAATGGCATCTGTGCTCTGGTGTTCCTTACTGGCCAGCTCTACGGCATCTCTGGTTACCGTGGGCGGTGGTGACAGGGGCCTGGTTGAGCCCGGAGCCACCGTCCGTCGGTCTACTGGAGATCTCTTTACTTCGGATTCGCCGCTTGGTTCTCTGGACATCCGTGATTGGCCACCAGATGATGAAGTTCTTGTGTCCGTATCTTCAATGCTCGAACCGCCGTGGGAATCTACTTGTTTAAGTTCTTCAGTGTTTTCGGAATCTTTACCGTTTTCGGTTGCTTTACTTTCTGCTGTGGATCCACCTTGCCCGCTTGGGTCTGGTGGTGCTCAATTTGAGACAGACAGCCTGCAATTCACTTCGGGATTCTTCTGTGCTTACATCCCGACCGCTGAACTCAGCCCTGCTGACCAGCCTCAAAGTGGCTGAGTTTACTTCGGTTATCCTGGCAGCTTGATTAGCTTTAGCCCAGTAGTGGGATGACCGGGTCAAGACCCCGGCACCCAGCTAGAAGTGATCGGTTTCCACCGAAGTGAATGTTAGGTGTTTGTTTATTATCTCGTGCTGAGATTCAGTAGTTCAGTATCACGTATGACGTATGACAGTGACAGTGACAGTACAGTGACTTCCTACCTGTACTCAGTAGTTCGACTTCGGTAGCTTAGACTGTGACACACGATATGATTGCCTAGTGACGGCCTCAGAGCTTAGATAGCCTGAGAGTCGTGTATTCATTTCTATCTTTTGATATACCCGATTGCCTCGCTCAAACCCTACGGCGTTCAGCGTTTTCACTGTGTCACTAGGACATTCTAGTAGGCTATAGGCCCACCACTTGCCTAAAGTGGTTTTGATTCAAAGCCACTAAATGGCTGGCTAAAGCTGTAGAGGGGCGAGCGTGGCTGAGTAGGTAGAATGTTGCGGGGTGCCGCGTTTTCGCGGCACAACTGACTGCGTGGATGGAGAGGTAAGCGCGACGAGTGGCGGAGGAGAGTACGGAGAAGATGGGTCAGAGAGCGCTGGGGCCCCCGATGGTATGCAGCATTGCGCAGAGTTTGGTACTGAGTGGTTCGCGACACGTTCAAAAGGCCATGACCTCGGACATCGACAAGCGCGGAGACCTCGACCTTACTCTCCTACTTTCCGCCCACCCCCGCCGCTCCGCATTTTTCCTCACTACTCTATACGTCTTTACCCGTATCATTTTACCTTAATTTGCCACGCTTGCCGCTTGTTTGTGAACTTTGAGCGGATCTTGAAATCTTGCGGGCGACTTGGCCGTTTTTGACCGCTTGTAACTTGCGGACCACTTGAGCTCAGACATTTTCCTTTGGAGGGTGTTTTTACTTCACCATTACCGGCCGTGTTACCGAGTTTCGTGGGCATCGGAGCAGATTTTGAATTTATCTTGGATTTGGCCCCTTCCTTGAGGGGGGCTCACCCTTATCGTTAGGGTTTCATCCCTTCGGTGCTTCGCTTACGGTTGCCATGGCTGCCGTGGATCCTTCTGATGGATTCACCACTCCGGTTCCGGCTGGGATCGACACGCGGAGGGCGCTTCCCTTCAGCGACGGCCCTGAGGAGCCTGTGCCCCCTACACCTGTGAAGCATCGCCCACTTGCGGGTGATGAGACAGGCGGTGCTGTGATTGTCAGGGAGTTTCTTAAAGACTGCCAGACTATTCTCCGCGAGCCTGGTCACCGAGCCAGCATCATCCAGCAAGTTCGTGACCAGTGCCGGCCCACTCACATCAAAGCATCGGAGTGGGTTTTCGACATCGACAAGATCAAAGGCCAAGTGCCTCGGGAAATTGCATTGGACCGCTTCAGTCAAGCGGTAAAAACCCAGCTAACTGACTTCAATCTCCAGTTTGCCACGGTATTCCACCCGACAGACCTCACCACGACTGTTCTTCCTGAGGCCACTCGTATTCTCTACCGCATCCTGACGTCATTGGTGCGTGGATCATGCCTTCGGCTCATTGAGGAGTCGGCTACGGTGTCTCCGGATGATGGGCGCCGTGCATGGCTCGCATCTGCCGGGCCGTTGCCAGGCGACGCAGGCCGTGGGTTTCCCATGGCTACCTGTTCGAGACAGCTCCGGCGATTGAGCTGCTGGAGGATGTTGACCCCGAGCCCTATATTAAGGGTTTCATGCAGCACCACACCGCTATCCGGTCCGAGCTCAGACCTGGTGTAGAGCCTGACGATGTGTGGGGTGTGGGATTCGCCTTGGACCTCCTCACCCTTCGCATGTGCCCTCTGTATTATAAGGATCTTCTGCAGGAGTGGAGTTCTAAGACGGCCGAAGGCAGGGAGAAGCGGGCTCTCGGGATTCAGCAGTTCACGCTGGCTGTGAAAGCCTTTCACCAACAGAAAACAGAGGAAAAGAAGCTGCTTAAAGAGAAGAAGAAAAAGGATGGGGTCTCCGCATTGGCGGCCTCACTTCTCTCTGGGGAGTCCCCTTCTGCCGCCCTTCTGGCCCGTGCGGGCATCCCGCAGACTCGCATTGTTGGTGGCCGCAGGCGTGACGAGCCCAGACACCCGCCACAGACTCGGGATGCTCAGCCGCAGGCAGCCGGACAGGGTGCTCACCGGTCTGGGGGCGACAGGGGTACAGCTCCCCGCGCCAGACCGGCCCGCGGCGGGAAGAATCGACAACAGAACATGAAGGGGCACAGGAAGGGCTCTCACCCTTCCCCTCATGCCCCTCCACCGCGGACTCAGGGGCAGCGGCAGCCTGCATCCGGTGGTTCACCGACTGCCTTGCGGGTGACACGGGATGCACAGGGCCGCCACACGGTCCAGTGTTGGGACTGTGGCGGCCCTCACTTCCGCCGTGATTGCCCTGGAGGGGTGCAGAGTGCGCATGTGGCGGGGTTCCACCCCGAGGGCACGCCTATTGCGGACATCCTGTCAGAGCTGGATGCGGCTTTCCTCGATCCGGAGGAGGAGGTGTATGAGTCATGCTTATACTCTTACTCATTGGAGCTCGGGGAGGCACCGCTTGACCTCCCCGCGGCTCAGGCGGCTGCCGTTGTGCCACACTCTGCAGTTGACAGTGAGGAGCCGTGGACTGAGTCGGAGTGGGCTATCTGGGACTCATGTGGCCGCTCGGAGGAGCAGTACTACGACGCTGTCAACCGCTTCAACTCGTACCAGGACCCTGACGATGGGGACTGCCCCGACGGTGAGATGACACCTGCTCAGCTCCATGTTGCCGTGCACCAGCCTCTGGACCCTGCAGTGTCTCTGCAGCACTTCAGTGTTGAGCCGCAGCGGCCAGCGGTGCCGGCAGCCGACGTGCAGATCACAACAACCAACACCGAATTCCCTGGAGCTGCGCAGCTGGTGAGCACGGCACCGCAGTCCCGGCCCAGGGGTCCGGGTGGCCCGGGCCGCAGGCCCTATGGGGCGGGTCACTTCATGTACATGAGTCTGCTGTGCATTCTAGCATTCTCTGGCACGGCAGATGCGGTGCAGTCTGGTGGTGCCTCCGGTGCTGTGCTGGAGGTGCACCCACGGGCTCTGGTGCTTTGGCATGCTATCACCTGGGGTCTGGCTATCTCGGCCTGTCTTCCTGCCGTTGGTGCCAGGACTCCCGTACGCACCTGGCGACACCTTGTCAACCGGCAGTCACCAGCGGGCGGGCACCAGCCCTCAACAACCCAGCCTCCGGCGGGTGAGCCCCGTACCTCTCGCCGCTCCTCACCAGTCCGGACTGTTGTTCTGGTTATCTGTAGCCTGGCTCTCTGTACCTCGGCACTACTGTTTGGGTACTCTCTGGGTCTGCGGCAGTCATCAGTCAGGCAGTCAGTCAGTCAGTCAGTCAGTCAGCTTACCCCGCCAGCAAGGGGGTCCGTCGGCCGTTCTGCTGGTCAGCTTTTCTCAGCTGATGGACTGGCTACCGGTGATACCGGCTTGTGTCTGGTCTCTGGTTATGCTGTGGGTACGTATGCTTCTGTGGAGCTTGGTGTACTGTCTGGTCAGCTTGGGTCAGTTACAGTGGTCTACCCTCTGGTACCCGCTGGCTATACTGGTATTCTGGTCTATGGCAGTGCAGAGTCAGTTCCGTTATATGTGCCCGACGAGGAGTGGGCTGCTTCTGGATTCAGTTCTCTGGCCAGTGCTGTCCCTGCACCCGTCCGGGTTGACAGGGGCATCGTGTGTGACTCTGGAGCCACATGTGTCATGTGCGGGGACCTGTCGGCCTGCACCGACGTGGACTACACCCGTACGGTGGCCTTCACCATGGTTACGGCTGGGTCTCACAGGACGGATGCTACTGTGACATTCCATCTGTATGGGGTCTGTATCCAGGACGGAGCCATCGACCACTTCGTTCTCCCAAACTCACACTATAAAGCCGGCTGCCGCACTCTCCTGTCTTCTCGGGTTATGCTTTCCCTCGGCTTCGGGTCCCCTGACCTTGTGTCCCTCACTTACACCCACCTGCCTACTGGCCGTGTCTATCGGATCATTGACTCTGGCACAGACTATATGTGGGCGGAGGTCCCTGAGGGGGCAGCCAGTGCACTCACCCAGACTGTATCACGTGTCCGCACCGGTGAGATCTGTGACTGGATGTGGGCACGCTCAGAGTATGCCAAGTGGGCTTTCCTGAAGGGCTCGCCTGCTGCCCTGGCCAAGACCGGGGAACACAACTTTGACATCTCCCTCTTCGGAGACGACCTCCCCCCCGGCGTGGGTAACAACCAGACCTGCCCAGTCAGGTATTCACTGTCTGATTCCTGCTGGGGTCACCTCTGGGCCGGTGCCTATATATATGGCAACCCGCCCTTTGACAGACTCACCTGTGAGCGGATGCTCAAGAAGGCCAACCGGGACTTTGCAACCGACCCCGAGCACACGGTATTCCTCTTCTTGATTCCCCAGTCACACCTCAGTACCTTCAGGCAGCACCTTATTCATTGGGAGGTGCTACATGTGTATCCGGCTGGCACAGAGGGCATATTCAGCTACCGTCGTGAGCACACCTATGCTGGACGGCCCCTTCAGTCGGCTGGCTCGGAGGGCGGGGGGGACCGTGTCTTCATTGCTGGTACCCCGTTCCCGGTGGCTATCATCTACCGTGATCAGTACACGTCCATGAGGTTCACCCCTGAGAGGTGGTGCCATTCCGCATATGCTCATGCTCATGGTCTCAGACTGGCTCAGCTCATGGACCTTGGTGTTGACATCGCCCGGCCTGGCACTACAGTTACCCGGGAGCAGCTGCTGTCTCACAGGACCTGTGCTGAGGCCTGTGCTGTGTGTGCCCGTATGCGGACAGTGCAGCCGAGTCCGAAGCACCCTTCGGCTGACAGATACAGAGCTCAGAAGCCTGGGTCTATGTGGGCTGCTGATGCTACAGGCCCGATCACGCCTATTGGCTATGACGGGTCGAGGTACCGCTGGACCTTTGTGGAGTTCACTGTGAGGTTTACACTTTGCTACTTCTCTGCTGAGAAGTCGGCATACAGCTTCATTCTGGCTCAGTTCCTGGCAGATGTTGTTCATCACGGCTTTGCCTGCACTGGCCTGGTTCTCCGCACTGATTGTGCCCCGGAGCTGTGTGACCCTGCAGCACAGGCTCTGTACAAACACCATGGCATCAAACACCTGCAGTCGTCACCCACCCTGCACTGGCAGAACTTCATGGCTGAATATGTGATTGGTAAGATCTCGTCGGTCTCCCGTGCACTCCTGGAGACAGCCGGTATGGACCTCACCTACTGGCCTCTTGCAGACAGTCATGCCTGCCTGCTATGGGATATCCTGCCTCATGGGCGGGACGCCGTGGTGCCATTCTATCACCTTATGGGCTATCACTTTACCTACTCCCGTATCGAGATATTCGGCACCCTGTGCACTGTGGCCATGGATGCTCAGCAGATGCGGGCCCGCCATCCGGGGGTCTCCAAGAAGCGGACCCCCCGGGCCTGGCAGGGGCGGTTTGTGGGCATCAGCCTCAGGTCCTCGGCCTACAAGGTACTAGACCTGGAGAGGAACAAGGTTGTTTCCGAGGGCCGGCCAGACTTCATCAGAAACTACTCAGAGTTCGGGCAGGTGATGTCATCGTTCCCTGCCCCCGCTCCCGACGAGCAGCACTCCGCACCCGTGCCCAGTGACAGGCCGGAGCCGTGGAAGGACTACACCACTGACATGGTGGTGACAGTCCATTCCGTGGCTGCCTATTATGACACCCGGGACGGTGAGACCTATGCCACCGTGCAGTTGCTTGACACTGGTTCAGCAGACACTTTCTGGACCACCGCCCAGCAGTATGTCATGGCTGACCCTGCGGGCACTGCTTGGTTTGACTTGGTCCACTGGCTGGACCGCCGCAGGGTCATTGACTGTGTCAATCAACACTACCCGCTCTGGACTCTGGCTAAGGCTCAGGAGGCCCGCGGTGATCCGCTGTATCCGGCACTCATTGTGTCCACGGACATGAGGCGGTCCAGGTCCTATGGGGTGCTCTTCCGGCCTATGGCCTACGGTGATGTGACTGCCCCACGTGCCTATGCCATGGACCTCCGTGCCAGTCTGGTGGTGTTCCCTGATACCCACAGTGCTTGCCACCTTCCCTTCTCCGACCACCCGGAGCAGGACCAGTGGCTCCTTCCGCACTATGTGGTCCCACCAGAGGACACGGTCGGTACGTTGCCAGCCAGCGGCACACTCAGCTTCTGTCATATCTCTGCTGACCTCGCCGAGCGCCTGTACCACACTGCAGCTCCTGATCTGCCACTGCCAGGTGGGTACCGCCAGGCACTGTCTATGCCTGATGGGGCTCAGTGGGAGGAGGCTATTACCGGTGGGGAGGTGCAGCCTCTGATTGACCAGGGTAAGATAGAACCGGTGGAGGTGCTACCCGACGGTGAGATCGCCACCAGCACCATCTTTGTGCTGAATAAGCCCTGGAAGCCACGGGATGGTCTACCGCCCGTCCAAATTCATAAAGCTCGGATGGCCGTGGCTGCCACGTGGCACTGGGGCTACACCCAAGCTGAGACCGCATGCACGGTAGCAGACCTGCCCACCTTCCGCCTTCTCTTCATCCTGTCTATTATCTTTGCTGGTATGGGGGTTATGGTCTATCACTTTGACGTCAGTCAGGCCTTTGTTCATGCCCGTCTGGAGGTTCCCATATATGTGCGGTTCCCCTCTGGGTATATGTATAAGGGCAGATATGGATATGCCAAGCTGCTCTATGCTCTCTACGGGCTACGGACGGCTGGTGCTTCCTGGCAGAAGCTGGCCAACAAATTCATGAAGTCCTTCACCTATCAGGGAATGCACTTCACCCAGTCCACATATGACCCGTGCCTATAGTTACTATATTGTGACCTCTGTGTTCGTGGCCTTCGTGGCTGTCTATGTGGATGACTTCGGGCTGACATGTGATGATGCCTTCCACCAGGCTTTCTGGGCAGCTTTCCGGGCGGCATTCAAGAGCAAGAATCTTGGCCGTATGACAGCCGTCCTGCAGCTTGCGGTTGACTATGATCGGTGGGGCATTGCACTGTCCCAAACCAGGCAGATCAAGGAGCTCATGTCCAAGTTCAAGCTTCCGGCCAAAACCTTTCACAATCCGATGGATGTGAACCTCGTTATCCAGAAGCCGGAGCACCCTGATCTCACCCTTGTCACCCCGTATCTCTCACTGCTTGGGTCCCTGCTGTGGATTGCACGGTGCACCAGGCCAGATGTTTATTACTCGGTCATACATCTGGCACAGTTCTCCTCATGCCCCTCGGCTCAGGCCTGGGAGGCACTTCAGAGAGTGGCTCAGTATCTATACTTCACACGGCACTACCGTATCCGTTATGCTTACCCCAGTGCACCGCTTTCTGTGCTCACAATCCAGGTGTATTCGGATGCTGACCATGCTCGTGACAAACTGAACGGGTGCCTCTCCTACTCGGGAGGCATTGTATTCCTCAACGGCATGGTCCTTCATTGGGTATGTGCCCGCCAGACTGATGCTGAGATGTCCTCCACTGGATCTGAGTATGTGGCCGCCTCTGTGTGTGCTAGGAGGCAAGCACAAGAGCAAGAAAAACGGCTAAGTACAAAACGCAAGAGTACTCAGTACGGAGTACAGTAGGACCGATCAGAATGATGTTGATGTGAGGTGCCTAGCCTGTTGTACGGAGTACTCAGTACAGTTGAGTTATGGAGAGAGTTCCTGAATGCATAAGAACTCTAAGTGTAACCAGTTTCGGGGATGAGAACTGAACTGAGAATTGTAAGCCGTAACTGCTGTAAAAAGCATAGCTATAAAGATTTACGAAACCGAAGTCTTGTAGTAATAACTTGAAGGATTTACGAAACCGAAGTCCGATAGTTGACCATACGTAAGCATACCTCGTGCGGTCGTTTAATAAGTGTAGAATAGTATAAGGCCGAAAGTGTAAAGAAGAGAAGAAACTGGAGTGGTAGCCTCCTACAAAATGGTAATTGGATCGTTTTTACCGGTCGCTTCCTGAAAATTTCTGTTTCTGCGTATTCTGATTGCACCCCCCTTGCGTGGTGCCTTTCGCCCGGCGTTTTGTTTTGCGAAATCGAGAACAGTGTGTCGTGCGTTTCTGCTTCGTGTTGGTGGGTGCGTGGTTGTGGGATTCAGGTGCTCTAGGAGTGGAATTCTCCGAGTGCTTTGATCCGCGACGTAGTTTGGTACGACTACCTAGCAATGAAGGAGGTGGCTTGGGGCCCTTGGTCCTCCCTCCCCTTTGCGAATGTACTTTGAGTCTGTCCTCGAAAGGGACGGCTGCCCTGACGTGGCGTTGTAGCGTCCTTTGCGTATATGCAATTTGGAATTTGCGTGTATGACTTTGGAATTATTTTTACTTTTGCGAACGAAAACGTGTTTTGCGTAGATTCTTTCTTTTGATCTAGGATGTTTTGTCGTGCGCTTTGGGCGGCGTGTCGGTTTGGCTGCGGGTTGGTGATGCCGGGTTTCAGGTGTTCTTGAGGTTCCGATCTCCGGGTACTTTGGGCCGCGAGGAGATTCAGGCGCGCTTCTGCCCTAGCATGTTTCTTGTTCACGCATAACGCTTGGGCTCGTGTCACGAGCGCACAGTTGCGCAAGGTCGGGCTTGGGATTTGAGATCGCGTGGATTTTTCGGCGGAACCGACCCTTCGCGGCGGGAGCGCTGCGCGATTTTTTTAAAATTGTGCGGCCTTTGCTGAATTGACCCCGTGTTTCTCAATCTCGGGTGGCCTAGGGCTTGCGCCCTCTATACTCAGGAATTGCCGCGCTTCGGCCGGTTTGACCACTCGGCTCGTGCCTGAGTGGTGAATTTCTGGGTGCGGCGTGTGCTTGTTGCTTTGAATGGGCGTAAGTGCCTTCACTACGTTAGTTAGTTGGCACGTCACGGCCTAGGTCACGGCGGTCCCCGGGATGAGCGTCGGGATGAGCCGTGCCAAGCGCGTGGCTTCGCGGTGCGCGGTGCGTATGGCTCAGCGGCGGGCTTGGGACCGGGCGGCGTGGTTCATTCTGCGGCTTCAGGTGTTGCGGGATGTCCGTGTCGGGCGCGACCGTTGCGTGGTTTGGCTTAGGGGTCAGGAGATGCGGGATCGGGCGGCGGGTTTGCGGGCGTGGCGGCGGGCGGCGTTTTTCGTTGCTAGGCTTAGCTTTTTGCGAGTGGCGTCCCGTGGGGTTGTGCGCCGTGCGGTCTTGCGCCTGTCCGAAGGGGGGGGGAGGTACCTCAGATCGGACGAGCGCAGAGCGCACTCGGCGTACGGCCACGTCACCGGTGCTACCTTTAGGGGAGCGCGTGACCACAGCCACTGCGCGAGCGCTGCCCTAAGCGAGGCGTGCGGCCACATCGGCGTTGCCCCTAGCGAGGTGCGCGGCCACTGCCCTAGCACCAGCGCTGCCCCTGGCGAGGCGCGTGGTGGCAGTCGCGGCATTGGCGCTGCCCCTGGCGAGGCGCGTGGTGGCAGTCGCGGCACGGGCGCTGCCCCTAGCGAGGCGCGTGGTGGCAGTCGCGGCACTGGCGCTGCCCCTAGCGAGGCGCGTGGTGGCAGTCGCGGCACTGGCGCTGCCCCTGGCGAGGCGCGTGGTGGCAGTCGCAGCACTGGCGCTGCCCCTAGCGAGGCGCGCGGCCACATCGGCGCTGCCCCTAGCGAGGCGCGTGGTGGCAGTCGCGGCACTGGGGCTGCCCCTAGCGAGGCGCGCGGCCACATCGGCGCTGCCCCTGGCGAGGCGCGTGGTGGCAGTCGCGGCACTGGCGCTGCCCCTAGCGATGCACGCGGCCACAACCACAGCATTGGCGCTGCCCCTAGCGAGGCGCGCGGCCACATCGGCGCTGCCCCTAGCGAGGCGCGTGGTGGCAGTCGCGGCACTGGCGCTGCCCCTAGCGAGGCGTGCGGTCACATCGGCGCCGCTCAAAGCGATGCACGCGGCCACAGCCACAGCATTGGCACTGCCCCTAGCGAGGCGCGCGGCCACTTCGGCGCCGCTCTGAGCGAGGCACGTGGCCACAGGCACGGCGCTGGCGCTGCCCCTAGCGAGGCGCGCATCCACATCGGCATTGCCCCTAGCGAGGTGCGCGGCCACTGCCCTAGCACCAGCGCTGCCCCTGGCGAGGCGAGTGGTGGCAGTCGCAGCACGAGCGCTGCCCCTAGCGAGGCGCGTGGTGGCAGTCGCGGCACTGGCGCTGCCTCTAGCGAGGCGCGTGGTGGCAGTCGCGGCACTGGCGCTGCCCCTAGCGAGGCGCGCGGCCACATCGGCGCTGCCCCTAGCGAGGCGCGCGGCCACATCGGCGCCGCTCTGAGCGAGGCACGCGGCCACAGGCACGGCGCTGGCGCTGCCCCTAGCGAGGCGCGCAACCACATTGGCGCTGCTCTGAGCATGGCGCACGGCCACGGCACGAGCGATGCCTCGAGCGAGGCGCGCGGCGACGGCCCCAGCGCAAGCGCTGCCCAGAGCGAAGCGCACGGCTACTGTGCAAGTGCCGTCCCTAGCGGGGCGTGCAGTGGCAAGCATGGCGCGAGCATGCGCTACATATGCCCTGGCGCGAGGCGCACCCATAGCCATAGCGCTAGCACTGCCCCTAGCGAGCCCCGCGAGCACGGCCATGGCACCGGCGCAACCCCCTGTGAGGTGCACGGCCGCGGTCAGAGCGCTGGCGGTGACCCGAGCGAGGCGCTAGACCACAGCCAGAGCGCTGGCGGTGCCCCGAGCGAGGCGCGCGACCAAAGCCACGACACAGACGCGCGCGCTCGCTGGCGTGACACGCACCCAGCTGTCCGTTGATGCGGAGCCTTGGAGGCCGCTCACGGCGCCACCACTAGGCCCATATCCGCAGTCGTCGGTGGAGGTGCTGCCCGGGGAGCGCACACAGTGGTCACCTGACGGTAGTAGAGCAGGAGTGTTGCCCCAAGAGCACACACTGCCGCCACCCGACGAGGAGGCGGAGGCGTCGCTCCGAGAGTGCGCACAGCTGGCCCCTGGCAGGACATTGGCGGTGGGGCCCGACGAGTGCGCGCAGCGGCCACCTGCCAGCAGAGTCGAGTCACCGCGTGAGGGGCGCACGCAGTCATCATCGGAGCGCACAGTCGAGGTGCAGCCCATGGAGTGTGCACGGAAGTCCTCTAGTGGCTCTGCCGAGGTGCTGCCCGAGGAGGTGTCATTGCCGCTACCTAGCGGCGAGGCGGAGGCGTTTCTCCGAGAGGGCGCACGGCTGCCCCCTAGCCACACGGACCTGTTAGGCTTGCAGGCTCTCGACGTTGCGGCCGCGTCGCCCGATGCGGGGAAGTGCTGCGGTGTCCCTGATGCGGCAGGCGCAACACCCACGAGGCGAGCGAGCCGTAGAGGGAGGCGAGCAGGTCGCCGCGGGAGGCGAGGAGCCCGTGGTAGGCGAGGCGTGGTCGAGCCATCGGCCGAGGCGTTTGACTCGACAGGCTTGCAGGCTCTCGGCGTTGAGGCCGCTTCGCCGGATGCGAGGAGGTGGCATGATACCCAGAGTGCGATAGGCGCGACCCCCACGAGGCGAGCACGCCGTCGGGGGAGGCGAGCAGGTCGCCGCGGGAGGCGAGGGACCCATGATAGGCGAGGCGTGGTCGGGCCATCAGCCGAGGCACTGGACTCGACAGGCTCGCAGGCTCTCGGCGTCCAGGCCGTGTCGCAGGATGCGAAAGGGAGGAGCGATGCTCAGAGTGCGATAGGCGCGACCCCCACGAGGCGAGCACGCCGTCGGGGGAGGCGAGCAGGTCGCCGCGGGAGGCGAGGGACCCATGATAGGCGAGGCGTGGTCGGGCCATCGGCCGAGGCATTGGACCCGACAGGCTCGCAGGCTC